>CAUYSK010072731.1:0-11650 GCA_963575035.1 Avahi laniger
ATTTGGCTTTATTTGGGTGGAATGTTCTGTAGAGGTCTGTCAGACCCCGTTGTTCTAGAACTCTGTTTAAGTCCATTATTTCTTTGCTTATTTTCTGTTTGGAAGATCTGTCCAGTTCATTCAGTGGGGTGTTGAAGTCCCCTGCTACTATGGTGTTATTGTTTATCATGTTATTTAGACCAAACAGATTTGCTTTATGTCACTGGGCACTCCTGAGTTGGGTGCATAAATATTAAGAATTGTTAATTCTTGTTGGATCTTCCCTTTCGCCATTATAAAATGGCCATCTTTGTCTTTTTTTACTTTCACTATTTTAAAACTTATGTTATCTGAAAATAGTATAGCTACCCCTGCTTTCTTTTGACTTTCATTTGCCTGGTCTTATTTAACAAATACATTTTAGAAGGCTATAGTTTTCATAGATGATGATTTCTCTGATGGAACTGGGCAAAGTAAATTGGAAATCTTCTGGAAAAGAATCACCATTCTAGACGCCATTAAGAACATTCATGATGCATGGGAGGAAATTAAAATATCGACATTAACAGGAGTTTGGAAGAAGTTGATTCCAACCCTGATGAATGACTTTGAAGGATTGAAAATTCCAATGAAGGAAGTAACTGTAGATAGGGTGGAAATAGCAAGAAAATTAGAATTAGAAGTGGAGGCTGAAGATGTGACTTAATTGTTGCAATGTCAAGATAAAATTTGGATGGATGAGGAGTTGCTTCTTATGGATGAACAAAGAAAGGGTTTCCTGATTTAGAATCTACTCCTGGTGAAGATGCAGTGAACTTGTTGAAATTATAACAAAGGATTTAGACTATTACATAAGCCTAGTTGATAAAGCAGCAGCAGGGTTTGAGATGATTGACTCCAATTTTGAAAGAAGATGTACTGTGGGTAAAATGCTATTAAACAACATCACATGATACAGAGAAATTTTTTTGTGAAAGGAAGAGTCAATTGATATGGTAAACTTCATTGTTGTCTTATTTTGAGAAATTGCCATAGCCACCGTGAAGTTCAGCAACGACCACTCTGATTAGTCAGCAGCCACAGACATCAAGACAAGACCCTTCACTAGAAAATAGATTACAACTCACTAAAGACTCAGATGATTCTTAGCATCTTTTAGCAAAAAGAGTTTTTTAATTAAAATACATACTTTTCCTAGGTATAATGCTATTAAACACTTAATAGACTATATATAGTGTAAACCTAACTTTTTTGTGCACTAAGAAATCAAAAACACATGTCTTTTACTTTATTATGATATTATTTTTATTGCTGTAGTCTGGAACTAAACCTACCATATCTCCAAGGAATGCCTATATCTGTATTTGTATTTACCTATTGCTATAGATAAATGGAGGTGGTATTTCTATGTGGACTTTTGGTGCCATCTTAACCAGAAGACTTTGTTAGGCAGTTTTCATATGTTATTTGTTCAGTTCTCACAACATCTTTGTGGGTCAGGCATTCTATTAGTATTTTTCAAATAAGGATATAGAGCGTCAAATATTGTTTTATAAGAAAGGAGAACAATATCTTAAGTTTTATAGGTGCAGTTCTGTGCCTTAAAGTAGTTCTTAATTGCTTTCCTTCTTAATTTCCCCTTCTTATACAGATAGAGACCTATGCTACATTAGCTATATACTTAGAGAAAGAGATCATTTGGTAGAAATAAAATGAAATGCCTTAATGTTGGCAGGGTGTTGCCTTTTAATGCCACTGAAATTCAAATGGCAGTCGTGTCCCTAATTTTATTACTCTTAAATAATTTTTAATTAAGGATTGATTCCATACACAGCTGGTTGCATCACATAGACATGCTCCCTACCCTCTTTTGGTGCTGCTTCCCAAGGAGAGCAAGTAGAGATTTTCTTGTTCAGCAGTAGTACTGCAGTGGGGTAAAAGACATCTTGGTTTTTGTTTTTACTTCCATGGCTAAATTACATATACAGTACCTGCTGAGAGGGTATAGTGCTGTCGCTTGCTAAAAAGAAAAGTGCACATAAGTATGTGAACCTTGTTTGACATTTATAAGCAACTTGGTTGATTCTGAAAAATACACTAGATAGTAAATACACTTCCATAAAAGGTGGCTGACTTATAGTTTAGCCAAAATTTGATACCTGGTAATTTATGGCAATTTTCTCTAACAGGAGTAGATACTGAATTTATTTATAAGTGCCTCAAGGATCCTTATCCTACCAAGGCATTACTACTTTTTGCAAAGCACACACTAGAAGAAAAAATCTTCAAGCCATAAAATAAGGACATGGTGTATGTGTGAACATGTGCACGTGTGCACTTGTATATTGGTGCATGTTGAAGAAAGGAAGTCTTAATTTAGTGTGCTATTGAATTCATGCAGACTGATTGATAAGGTTGCATTTTATTACTTTGTGGACATTGCAAAATCATTCCCACTGCAGAATTTGTTAATGAAAATAAAAGGAAAGTGATTTAAATAAATTTATTTGGTTTCAATAAGCAACTCATGGGTACTTCCCTCTACAATATTTTAAACAAATATGCTATTAGAAGCTTGCATCCCAGTCTCTTTGCGCAACTTCTTTTATCCTCTTTCCAATTTGTTACAGAATAGCAATCACCTACTTTAAAATTCCTTCAGGTATTTTTAACTACAAAGTCAGAAAAATCTTGCTTGTTACATCTATGGGCTGGGAGAATAATATGAGAAAAGAAGGTATGTTCTTTTCAATAAACATATATGAGAATCAGGATACGTTTTAATTCTTTTTCTGCCATAAATTAATTGTGTAACCTTTTGGAAATCGTGTGCCCTCTGGATGTCTAATTCCTTTGTTTTGAAGTAGGAATTAAATGTTTGTCAAACTTAAGGCAAAGAAGGTGATAAAATGAGACAATATATATGAAAATGTAGAGTCCTTTCAGATTTTACAAGGCTCTCTTGCCGACTTTGCCTTGATGTGGCATATTTTACGAATAAGAATTTTGTTTCTAAAAAGTTTAGAAATCCTATATGAGTAATATGGGCAAATGATTGACATGGCCTTAAGTTCTATGAATATTATTCTTTGCCCACACCTGCTGAATGTCTTATATTTTATCAAATAGAGCTGAGAAATGAGAATATGCTAATGTATGTGTATTTATGTTTTGGCACAGGTAAAGCATGATTCAGAGAATTCTACAAAATACTGAAAGCACAAAACAATAACACTCTAATACAGGGAGCTTAATTTGAAGAGATAATGAAGAACAAATAATACCTTAGAATTGTGGATGCCATTCATATAGGAAGATGTTATCTTTGACCCACTCATAGTTAGTCAAAGATATTTCAAGTGTTTTTAAAATTATCAAAATGAGTGAATTAGAGTGATAGGGGGCAATGTTGTCACTGATGATAAGAAAGTGTAATGTTCTTACTTGTCAAAATAAAAACACTTTAATTTAGTAAATAGATATTTTAGATTTTTGAACAATATGGTGTCTTCTAAGTATATTTTCTCCCTTCCAAATTGTCAAGAACAGAGCGATCTAATACTTAATTTCTTTTTTGTGATATCATTTAAATGTTATAAAATTCACCCTTTTAAAGTGTAAAATTCAATGCCTTTTAATATAATCACAAAGTTGTACAAACATCAACTCCATCTAATACATTTTCATCATTCCCAAGGAAACTCCATACTCATTAGTAGTCACCCCCATTCCCCCTTCCCCGAGCACCTGGCAACCCCTAATGTATTTTTTATCTTTCTGCATTTGCCTATTTTAACATTTCATGTAAATAGATTTATATGATATGTGCCCTTTTGTGTCTGGCTTCTTTCACTTTGCATAATGTTTTCTAGGTTTATCCATGTTATAGCGTGTATCACTACATCACTTCTTCTTATGGCTGAATGATATTGCATTGTATAAATATATTTTATTTATCCATTCATCAGTTGATAGAGACATTTGAATTGTTTCCACTTTTTGGTTATCACGAACAATGCTGCTATGAATATTTATGTACAAGTTTATGTGTGAATGTTTTTTAAATTAATAGACTTTATTTTTTTGATTAATTTAGGTTTACAGAAAAATTGAGTTGGAAGTATAGAGATTTCTTTTTTATTTTATCTATTTATTCATTTATTTATTTTTATAATTTTTATTTCAAAATATTAGGGGGTACAGGTGTTTTTGTTACATGGATAAATCTATCATGCTGAAGTTAGGGCTTTTAGTGTGCCCATCATGAGAACAGTGTACATGATACCTGATAGGTATAATTTCCATCCTTATGCCCCCCTTCTTAGTTTCCAATGTCCTTTACACCACTTTATGACCATGTGTACCCATTGTTTAGGTCCCACTTATTAGTGAGAACATGTGATATTTGTTTTTCCATTCCTGAGATCCTTCACTTAGTTGCTATAGATGACAATATTTAATTCCTTTTTATGGCTGAGTAGTATTCCATGGTGTATTACTATATTAAATATACCACATTTTCTTAATTGATGGGCACTTAGGTTGATTCCACATCTTTGTAATTGTGAATTGTACTATGATAAACATTCAGGTACAAGGGTCTTTTTGTTATAATGACTTCTTTTCTTTTGGGTAAATACTCAGTAATACGTGTGAGTAGGTCTACTTTTAATTTTTTGAGGAATATCCATACTGTTTTCCATAGTGGTTATACTAAGTTACAGTCCCAACATGTGTGTATAAGCATTCCTTTTTCACTGCATCCATGGCAACATCTATTGTTTTTTTAATTTTCAAATAAGGCCATTCTAATAGGGGTAAGGTGGTATCTCATTGTGGTTTTAATTTGCATTTCCCTGATGATTAGTGATGTTGTGCCCTGTTGGCCATTTGTCTATCTTCTTTTGAAAAAACTCTGTGTCTTTTACCCACTTTTTAATGGGATTATTTGTTTTTTTCTTATTAATTTGCTTGAGTTCTTTGTAGATTCTAGATATTAGCCCATTGTCAAATGTATGGTTTGAAAATATTTTCTTCCATTCTGTAAGTTGTCTATTTGCTCTGTTGATTATGTTCTTCACTATGTAGAAACTTTTTAATTTAATCAAGTCTCATTTATTTATTTTTGTTGTTCCTATAGTTACCTTTGGGATTTTAGTCATAAATATTCTTTGGCTAGACTGATGTCTAGAAGAGTTTTCTTATGATTTGTTACAGAATTTTTATGGTTTCAGGCCTTACATTTAGATCTTTAATCCAACTTAAGTTTTATGTATGATGGGAGATAGGGATGTAGTTTCATTCTTCTGCATGTAGCTATCCAGTTTTCCCAGGACCATTTATTGAATAGAGCATCCTTTCCTCAGAGTATGTTTTTGTCTGCTTTGTCAAAAATCAGTTGGTCATAGCTATATGGTTTTATTTCTGGGTTTTCTGTTCCATTGGTCTGTGTCTCTACCTTTATACTAATGAATGCTGTTTTAGGTAGTATAGCCTTGAAGTATAATTTGAAATAAGGTAGTGTGATTCCTCCAGATTTGTTCTTTTTGTTTAAGATTGCTTTGGTTATTCAAGCATTTTGGTTCCATATGAAGTTTAGGATTATTTTTCTAGGTCTGTGAAAAATGACATTGGTATTTTGGTGGGAATTGCGTTGAATCTGTAAAGGATTTTGGCAGTATGGACATTTTAACAATGTTGATTCTTCTAATCCGTAAACATGGGATGTTTTTCCATTTTTTTGTGCCATCTATGATTTCTTTCATCATTGTTTTATAGTACTCTTTGTAGAGATCTTTTACCTCATTGCTTAAGTATATTCCTAGATATTTTACTTTCTTTGCAGGTATTGTAAATGGTATTGTGTTCTTGATTTGACTCTCGGCCTTACTGTTATTAATATATAGAAATGCTACTGATGTGTGTACTTTGATTTTGTAACCTGAGACTTTGCTTAATTTATGTATCAAGTCTAGGAGTCTTTTGGTGTAGTCTTTAGGGTTTTCTAGGTACAAGATCATATCATTGGTTAATTTTTTCATTCATTTCTTGAGTTATTTTTCTTGTTTCTTTGAATTGGTTTTCCATTTTCCCTTGGATCTCATGGAGCTCCCTTACAATCTATAGTTGGATTTCTTTTTCTGTCATTTCAGTATTTCGATTTTGGTTCAGATCTATTGCTAGAAAGCTGGTGTGCTACTGTGGGGGAAGGTCTTTCACTCTGATATTTCATACTTCTGTAGTTCTTATGCTGGTTTCTTCTTATCTGGAGTAGCTGTTGCTTCTTGTTTTTGGATTTTCTTTTTAGATGAAAAATTTTTCCCCCTCCCCCTTAAGGGTGTACCTATATCATATGTTGGTTAAGGACTTTTGGCTTTGCTTGGGGGTCTTTGACTTTGATGGGGGGATTTGGTTGGATATCTTGGTAACAAATAGCCTTAGTATGGTGGTTTTACAATTACTAGTTATTTGTAGGCTATAGCAGTGATTAGTTACTATGTGCATGGGCAGATTCCTTGTCTTTTGTCAACAAGGGGAGATAGAAGTCTTTTAAATCTTTTCTCATTCCCTAGCCCTGTGGCTTCTTAACAGTGTGAATTACATTGGGATGCCCACTTTAATTTCTGAGACAGTAGGTGGTGCTTGTGGGCAGGAGTCAGCCATGCCTTGTATAATTGAGTCAGTAAAGCTGTAAAGGGCTATACAAGTTATCCTACCTGCCAGGAGGTGGCACTTGCAGAAAAAAAAAAAAAACCAGCTGCAGTGTTGTTTTTTGGGACCAGTTCCAGTCAATCAGCAGAAACACTCAGATGCCCTAGGTGATGGGTGGGGCCCTGGAGTTCCCAGGGGACTCCTTATTCTCCACCACAGCCTCTGTGGGTAGAGGAGTGAGGCTAGGTGGGGCTTGGTCATGTGAGCCTGTGTTCAGGCTCCACGAAGGCAAGCACAAGACCTGTTTCATCAGGGATCAAAAGTCAGCTCCCAGGCCACTGGAGAAAGCCACTGGGGAGGGGCTGAAGCAGCCCTACCAAGTCAAAAATTCTGGG
The DNA here is from genome assembly GCA_963575035.1 of Avahi laniger. Taxonomy (NCBI): domain Eukaryota; kingdom Metazoa; phylum Chordata; class Mammalia; order Primates; family Indriidae; genus Avahi; species Avahi laniger. The sequence goes on from CAUYSK010072731.1 coordinate 7,026, forward strand.
AAAGGGGTGGTCTGAGATGCCCAGTCTGGCAGATGGGAGTATATTTCCCCTTGCTTCATGGGGAGGTGTCTAGCTGCCAGCAGAAGCCCAAACTTGCTCAGCTCACCAGCAATGGTGCTGTGGATTGGGAGCTTCCCTGCCCAGGATCCCACCACAGACTGAAAGTGTGACTTTCCTGTGGGGGGAGGGGTGTTCCATGAGTGAACTGCAGCTCAGACCCATATTGCACTCTCCTTTCAGTTCTGCCTATGTGGGCTCCCTTGTGTTCTAAGATTAGTTCATAAATATCCCCTTTATCTCCCTGAGCAACACAATCAAGTCCTGGGGGTATGGGATCCAGCCTGTCCTGTGATCCCCCAAGTTCAATTCCTGAACGTGCCAGGGAGAAATGTACTGATCCTGAATTGCCCGTGTAGTGCTCAGTCAAGCTTAATGGCCCTCCACTTCAGGCTATGCCCTGATCTGCTGGAACAGACCAATAGGCAGCACCAGGGAGGGCTGACTGGCAGGGAACTCACAGTCCAATCACCACTTGGTTCACTGCAGGTGTTTAAGAGGAAATGAGTGAACCACATCCTCTGGGAGCTTTGGTGTGGTGGGAGCTCCAACAGAGGGGAAGCAGCCACTCCTGAAAGCCCTGGCTCAATCATTCCTTGGGGCACCCATGCCTTCTTATGTGCAAATTTCCACTGTCACATTGGCAGCTGTGGGCAGGGGAGGGGAGGAGGAGAAGAATGTCTGAATGGAGGGGAGCTGGCACTTTGGTCCCCTTTGTCCCCAGGAGCCCCCTGGCTTGCTGTACTCTCCTCTCCATTGAAGGCAGCCTGCCCTGAATGTCCAAGCTTTGGGATCACATAGTTCTCCTGGGACCCCCTGTCTCATGTGGCCACCACAGTCTGAGCAGGAGTTAGGAAATATTTGCATGGAGACGAGTGACAAGAAAACTGAAGGGCTAAAGCTGCCTGGGGAGAACAAGGCACACAATGGGCAGAAAAGCAATATGGTACCCATTGCCTTGTCTCCAGTCTGTGGTGAGGGGGAGCAGCCAGGAGGGTGCTGGCAGCCCAGTGCTCTATTCTCAAGAAGCTCCCAGTTCACTTTTGGGTTTGTGTGGGTAGAGAAGCTCTTCAATAGTTTGGCAGCCTGCAGTCTACCAGAAGTGTGAGGGGAGGAAATCAATCTTTCCCACCTACCCTTTCTATGAGTCTCCAAATTCCTCAGAGGTTAATCTTTGCCAAAATCTTGTTCCTTCATATTCTACTCTGCAACTTCTTCCCAAGGAATCTCCAATAGGTTCTGACACTTTTCTCTTGGTACACCTGGGCTATGTTTTTTTCATCTAAAACTTTTCCTTCTTTCTGAGATAATCTGGTGACCAATGTCTCTAGTCAGCTATCTTGCCTCCCCTTCTATGAGATTTCTTACATACTCCCTCTCCCTCTCACCTTCCACTGCCCTCAGTTTATCCTGTTAGTAACATCTTACATTGGTGGTGTATATTCCTTGGAATTTATGAACAAATATTGAAACAGTATTATTAACTATAGTCCATAGTTTACATTAGACTTCACTCATAGTGTTTTATACTGTTGTCTCTGGAAACTGGGAGAGTTTACAGCCAGAAGGAATTTGGGGTAAGGCCTCCATCTTCGCGCCACCACCTTCCAATTCAGTGTTTGGCTTTGTCATGTTTGATAGGCATGCTCTCAGTTATGTTTATCTTTGAGGAAGGTGATGACAGTGAGAGTTGGACTTTTATATAGAAAGATGCCCTCTGTTACACCAGGTCTGATGTGGTGGGGAATTTTCTAAACATAACAAAGGTATTCAAATTTTCTGGACATCCAAAATAAATGATAAATATCCACTAGAGTTGTATTTGGAAGAAAGGAGTTCTATTTCATTAGAATTCAAAGGAAAGCTACAAGAGACAATATAGATGATTGCTGACTTATGATCCTGGATTATAACTCCTGGTCAAGAACCAACTAGTTGGAAATGAAGGAGGTCATCTGTTGCGTTGTTTGCTATTGCTCTTCTGAGCTTTTGCAGTTTTCTGAAGAGGTCAATCTCCCTTTTACATGTAGTCGTTTGGACAACTGTTTCATTTTCCTGAAAGTTCTTCCAGGTTCTCCTCCTCCTCCCTTCTTTCTCTTCATCGAAGCTGCTAGTCCTTCAAGTAATTCTTTACATATCTATAAACATATCTTTTGTTTGTTATAGGAAAGTATTTGTTCCTTCTACATGTTTCTCTTTGACGTTGGGCTGTTTCTTGGTGACTTGTTGCTACAAATGTTTCCCACTCCTTTTCCCCACATGATGATTATATTTCTTTAGAATTAGAAAATTTAAAGAATATAAATACTTGTCTGTCTCACAAATGTTAGGAGATTTTATTGACTTTGTAATTCCTGCCAATTTCAGAGTAGCAAACTATTACCAAATCTATCTATTCTTAATTCATCATTTTTAAATCTTCTCCTAGATCAGCCTCTTTATTTTCCTGTCACCATAACAACTGTGTCTCATACCATGCAGCAGAGACATTGTCAAGAGAGGAAATGAGTCCTTGATATAAGGTCAACTCCAACTTAAGAAAATTCTTTCTTTAATAGTCTTGTGAAATCTTGGTACTTCCAATACCCGTGGAAAAGAACTGAGTGGATCTATGTGCTCTTGACACCTCGAAATTAATTGAATCTTCCATTTCTATTAACATAGATTAAATTAATGAATATCATGTTTATATAGAGCCCACCTATCAAGGATAAAGGTGAAGGTAAGAAAATTCTAATTTATTTTCTGGTGGCCCTGTTTAATAAAAAAAGTGTGAAGGATGTTTGTTGGCTATAATAGTACTTAAATCTGGAGAAGAAATAGAAATAATACTAACTAAAAGATATTTGATTTTATGTCCACATCATGTATGCTGGGATTCCAGTTGCAATCTGTGTTTCTAGCATACCCTGGTAAGTTAGAGTTGTTCTCCTAAGTAGATATCAAGGTGTTTCAAGTCACTGATATAAAAATGTGAATAAAAGAAATCAGACATCAAAGACATGAACCTGTAACTGATAGTGTATTAAAGTGGAGGAGAAGGCTAAGTACAGTTTATCTGGCAAATATGGTGCTCTATTTTTAGAGAGATACAAAATAGTTCCCAGGGTAGTTGGACAATGAGAAAGATGGAAGTAAGAAACCCCAGAGAGAGAGAAAATAAAGCCATTATTTAACTTTCTCATTAGAGTTTTAATTTGACATCAATATCCTCAGTGTATGGGATGCCACATGTGAGTTTGTTACAGACATCCAGAGTTCTAAACAAGCACAACCCCAAGGATGCTTATGCACAGAAAGCTGTTACCTGTGTTAGTTAGGATAGGCTAGGCTATGCTGTAGTAACAAATGCTGAAACCATCCTGATTTGACATAATAGAAGATTATTTGTCTTTATATTTTGTACAGCATGGGTCAGACAGCTCTCCTCAGTAGCTTTCTTTCAAGTGATGAATCAGGGATTTTGAATATTCTTTGAATATTCTTCTATATTGAGGCTATGTCCTGTGGAACAAATGACTCCCAGTATAAGCACTGTAATAGAAGAGAGTCTGGTGGAACACAGAACATGTTTTAAAATAATTTCTGTCTGTTCTAGCCACATATCATGAATCAGAACTCAGTGAGATGGTCCCACCCTAACTGCAATAGTGGTTGGTAGTCTTCTTGTGTGCTCCGGAAGAAGACATGAAGTCATTATCTCTGCCTCAGGTTTCAAGGTTATGACAAAACAATGTCGCATTGGCATGTGGTGCATGTGACATATATGTGAAAGCCCCTGGAAAGGAGTCATTGCCAAAATGAAGAAGAACCTTATTAATGATATTAATGATGGAAGGCTGAATAAATTGAAGGTTAAGCTTTAAAGAATATATTAGCACTGGATGTTCCTAACAGGGTTATGAGCTTTTTGAACTAATGAACATATCAGGACTCACATAAAGAAGAATGTAGAAAAAAATGAATAATTTGGATATATGCTATTAGAATTCCCATATTAACATCTAATACATTTTGGATTTCCATCTATGATCATTACTATCTTTAACACTTCTCTGGTCTGAGATTTTATCCTCTAAGAGATTTGGACATACTCCCTTAGGTCACTTACACTTCTGTCATTCAGCAATTCCAGGTTTTCCTTCTTTTCTGAGGTGGGATACTTAATGGTAAATTTGATATAAACTCTGTAGCTGACCGCAGAATTTTTCTTCGGGAAGAAAATTATTGAGGCAAGAAATGACTATTTTCTAATCTAATGTGTCTTATTCCCCAGAATTAAATTTTTAAGGATTCTATTTGCTATCTGTTATTTCCTTTACTCCACTTATCATATATACATATTTTTCCTTTTATAGGAATACCAATTTGTCCGGGAACGGTGGCTCACGCCTGTAATCCTAGCTCTCTGGGAGGCCGAGGCGGGTGGATTGTTTGAGCTCAGGAGTTCAAAACCAGCCTGAGCAAGAGTGAGACCCCGGCTCTACTAAAATTAGAAAGAAATTAATTGGACAACTAAAAATATACAGAAAAAATTAACCGGGCATGGTGGCCCATGCCTGTAGTCC
>CAUYSK010072733.1:0-11869 GCA_963575035.1 Avahi laniger
GTCCCAGCTACTCGGGAGGCTGAGGCAGAAGGATTGCTTGAGCCCAGGAGTTTGAGGTTGCTGTGAGCTAGGATGACGCCACGGCACTCTAGCCCGGGCAACACAGTGAGACTCTGTCTCAAAAAAAAAAAAAAAAAAAAATGGTTAACATTTTATATTACATATATTTACCACAACTTATAAAAACTAATCATGTAACCAAACCTGTTGAATTGTATACTTTAAATAGGTGAATTGTATGGTATATGAATTATGGTGTATGGTATATGAATTATATCTCAATAAAGCTGTTTTAAAAAAAAAGAATGAGTAACTTGTCTTAAATGCTCCTTAAATTCCCTTTCATCACTAAATTCTGTGATTTTTTTTTTAAAGTCAGAAAATAGGTTATACTCAATGTTAAAAATCTAGGAAATCTGGAAGCTTTAAATAATGGCGGAGGCTATGCATGGGGTATATAGTATATTGCTGTACCTTCCTTTCAATTTTGCTGTAAATCTAAAATTGCTCTAAAAAAATAAAATCTTAATTTAAAAAATCTAGGAAATCTCCAATTATGTTCTAGGACTTAGGTTCAGCTTAACATTTCAACAGAACAGAACCTGGCACACAGTGCTAGATAAGTGTTTGCTATTATGATCCTCATCATCTTTTTTCAAAAAAGCCCTGTGGAACAAGTATGATTAAGGCCACTTTAGATAAGAATATAGACTCAGAGAGGATAAGTGATTCTCTCAATAAATCTCTCAGCCAGGAACTGAGAGAGCTGGGATTTGAGTCCATGCTAGCCTGGCTCCAGAGCCCAGGCTTACACCACTAGTCCCCGCCCAATTTATTCTATAGAACTGCTGTGCATTCAGGTCTGATCACTCTTCTACTCACTATGAGTGAAATGGTACAATTTTATCTGGTACTTTTTTCCACATAGCCATATGGACAATGCACATCAAAACACTTTGAAAATGGGAAATCCTATTCAAATGATAGATATTATTTAGAAAATTGGTTTTATAAGTTAATGTTTTTGACAGCCTCAACTAAAGTTAAGATCCTACTAAGATAAATTTTATCACTGTACCTTATTTTGTGAAGTCAAAGCCTTCAAGACAGTATTCAGAATTCAATAAATAGGTTTTACTATGTAGATGAACAAAGCTTTTAAGTGAATAAGGACAGCAGTGAAGGGCAGGTGAAGGACAGATAACTTCAGAAGCCAAATGAACCTTGGCTTCATTAGCTCTGGGCTGTTTAATATGTCATGTTATACTTAGCAGGAATGTATGACAGTATTACTTTGATTTTTTGTTGATCCCGCTTAATTTCTGCATCCAGTTGCTTCTTTTTTTCATTTTCTTCTTGAAATCGTTTTTGCAGCTGTACCTTTTGATATTTCATGTGATCTACATTCTGCTCTAGTTCATTAGCACGTTTCTCATTTTGGATTGACAGTGATGCCAATTTCTTACTGTCTTGTTGCTTCTTCTGTAAGACCTGAGATCATATGGAATATTTCAAAATGAAAAACTGAATATCTCACATTCATCAACTAAACTTAATCTTTTCACTCAGTGGTAAGGGCAGGCATTTTCCCTAGATTTTCATTTATTTTTGACAGGTTGACAAACAATTGTTTACTCTTCTACATTCTAATTTTGCAATTAGGGAAACTATAATAATTTCATCAGATATGTAAATATATAAAGAATGATGAGACTTCCTGATGCTGACAACCAAACAAAACAAAATGGACTCTGCTTTTTTATTAATGAGTATTTTAATTAAAAAATACTATGTGCAGCCGGGCGCGGTGGCTCATGCCTGTAATCCTAGCACTTTGGGAGGCTGAGGCGGGTGGATCGTTTGAGCTCAGGAGTTCGAGACCAGCCTGAGCAAGAGCGAGACCCCTCTACTCGCTATTTCTCTACTAAAAAAAATAGAAAGAAATTAGCTGGACAACTAAAAATATATATATATATATATAAAAAAAATTAGCCGGGCATGGTGGCACATGCCTGTAGTCCCAGCTACTCAGGAGACTGAGGCAGAAGAATCGCTTGAGCCCAGGAGTCTAAGGTTGCTGTGAGCTAGGCTGATGCCACGGCACTCACTCTAGCCCAAGCAGCAAAGCAAGACTCTGTCTCAGAAAGAAAAAAAATATGTGGTAAAAGTTAAAACTTTTTTAAAACTGAATTTATATTTTAAAAGATTCACTCTTATCCCAGATCCCTAATCTACCTGTCCTGCTCCCCAAGACAAAATTACCAATTTCTTAAATATTCTTCCAGAAATAATTTATGCATAGGCATGCAAATAGCTTCATATATATTCTATACAGACTACTCTCCCTCTCCCTTTTTTTCTACTTATCTTAAAGGCCTTTTCCTATAGATTTGTTCTATGTGACTGCATAATATTCCACTGTGCTCTTGTTTTTATATCCAGCTGTAGCCTAAATCATTGATTCCTGAGGTAAGATGATCAGAACTGATGCTATTTTCCCTGAAAGTGACCAACCATTATAATTACTATTTTAACATTTACCTTAAGTAAAGCTTCTCTTCATCTAACTAAAATTACCTAAAGCTAGCATTAAAAATTTGCTAACATTTTCAAGGTGTTTCACTACTAATATAAATTACTAGAGTGTTACAATTTAATGCTGATCAAACAAATATATATTAGACTTGAATTACATGTTTTACATTACACTAAGTACCTCCTAGGTGGCATAAAGAAAGTAAGAGGAGGTCATTCATAAATTATGCAGACCACAATTAATTATTTCCTTTATTTTGGCAATAAAGTGCTAACATAAACCTGTTTTGTTTTAATTAAACTAAGCACTGAATAGGCAGTGCAGCTTAGAGCAGTGCTTCTCAAAGTGTGCTCTTTGGACCAGTACTAGTCCACAGCCTGTTGTCAGTTTGTACTGCTAAACACACTACTAGATTCAGTTGACATTTTCATCCAAGGCTTTTTTTGATGAAGGGCGCTGTGCACTGATTGACCTTTATCTTATCACGGACCAAGAATGAACAGTCTGCAGATGGACTACTTTGAGTACCACTGGCTTGAAGGCCACAGGCCTTTGCAGTTTCCCATTCCTGAATTTGGACACTGGCTTTGCCATTTACCAGGAATTATAATACTGGATCAAAAATGATAATACCAGCATTTCAGTGTCTTTTCAGATAATATTGGCAATATCAGTGTACATCCTGATAATTTTATTTAAAAATGAGATATGGCTGCATTGTTTTTTGCACTTATTCCACAGATGCACCAAAGTGCAACTTTCTTAGCATTAAACTATTAATGCAGCATATAACTCTCCACATAAGAGACAGAAAAAATACAGATTTTAGACTTTTTAATTTAAAAAAATTTTGAAGTTTTAGAAATTGTAATAACTGTATTGTACCACTAAAAATGCTAGTATTTCAATATTTAAAAGAGCATGATATGTTTGGTATTGTCATCACCACTATGTGACTCTGAATGGGTTATTTTACTTTTCTAAACCTTAGTTTCCTCATTTGTAAAATAGGGTAAAAATGCCCACTTCAAAGCATTAAATAATGATTAAATAATTCATATAAAACATATGGTATGTATATGGCACTTTGTAGATATACTCAATAAGTGGTAACTACCATCTTCCTCGACATCCTTACCATCCTCATCAATAGTGCATGGATATGTCAAAGGCACAGAAATTTCTGAAACTACATGTCTTGTTTCCATCCTCTGTTATATCAGATGTTTCTTTTGAGGTTAAGTTCTATACCTTTTCTTTCCTTTCCTTATCAATGCTGTTAGCAGAAAAGAATATGCAGCAGGAAACATGGAAAATATGGAAAGACATGATAATTCACAAACTCTTAATAATTCTTAATCTTTTAATCTCAACCATTTTAGTTATGTGAGATGTAGGAAATATAAAAATAACCCTTGCTAAATCCACAGACAAGGCTCAAACTACAGATGTACATGATAAATATAATAACTTCCTTACAAAAACAATAGTTTTGGTTATTGAATATAAAAATTATAATCAGAACTGAAGCTAGTATATAAACCTATTAAATTATAATTAAAATTTCACAATAAACACAAAGGAAAAATCTTAATTGTTTTATTCTAGTAATGGTTTGTTAAAATGAGTATTTGTTAGACATCCCAGCCTTAATTTAAAGGGTCAAGAAGTAAAAAGATATTGATCCCAAGCCACTTGGAGGTAAATTCCAAAGGAGAACTAAGTATTTTGAAGGAAAATGGAAGGCATGACATAGATAATCACCATGATCTCCTTTAAGCATTTCAACCATTCAAGTCATATTAATATTATTTTAACTTGGTGTTGACTTGAGAGGCTACTTAAGTAACAACTTTTAGTGGAAATATCCAGATATTTGAGGTGGCATTCAAAACCCTAGGAGGGACTTTTTTGGCCTGTTCACCTCTGCATCTGCACCTAGAATAGGAACTGGCACATTGGATATGTAAAGTAAGCATTTATCTGTTGACAGAAAATAATGGCGGTACAGGTCCCCCCACAAAAATGCTCTGAATAGGTTAGAGCATCTGAATAGGTTAGAATTCAATTCTAGCTATAATGAAAACAATATGAATAGGTTTCTATAATAGGAAGCAAGAGATCATGAGATGGAAAGAACCAAAAAAGGCATCCCAGAAAGTTCATTATGATCAGACTGACAAAGCACTGTGACTATTCCCAAAGAATCTGGAAATAGCTTCATTATAAAAATCACTCTGTAATGAAATATTTCTCATAGAATAGAATTTTTAACTGTAGCTATTTCTGAAGTTATAGCTAAATCCAGCCATTAGGAAATTAAGGATGAGTTGTAGTCGTCAATAGTATTAACTTTTCTTAACCCAATCAATCAGTGATGGTTTCAGAAAACTGTCTGAAATAGTTCCTATTTGTTGAGTGTCTACAAAGTGCTGTATCTACCAGATGTTTTATATGTATCATTTAACCATTATTTAATCTTTCGTCCTTCAGAAAAGAACACTATTTCTGTGGTTATCTTTATTTCTTACCATGTGGTTTCTGATATGAAGATTAAAATAATATACTTCTTGAATAAAGAAACATACTACCCAGATTGTAAAATATATAAACCAACCAGTCCACTTTAAAAGACAAGTTGCCATCCAGTTTCTCTTGCTGGGCTGGTAAAAACTGAAACTCACTTCTTTCCTAACTCAGTACAAGAAGCCTCAAAAGCAGGAAAGCTTAAATAAGTTTTCTCAATTACATTTTATTAAAAATTACCTGGACTCTCAACTTTGCAGCATCCATCTTTTTACGGAACTCTTTTTGTAATTTTACCTTCAAAGCAACATCACAAAGGCCTTTGTTTTCCAGCTCCTGTAGCTGCTTTTGTGTTTCAGTTAGTTCCACTTTCGCCTGTTCTGCATCATGCTCTAGTTTTGTTACTTTCAGAGAATACTGTTTGCTTACAGACTTGGCATCCTTACCTTAACCATAATAATAGTAAGAACAATTATAAATTATGTAAAAAAATTAAAACATCAAAAACGTAAAAACACTCTACTCTAAATAAAAATCCAGCCGGGCAGTGTTATCCTTCAAGGCACAGCATTAAAAATCCAGTCCCCTCAACCCACACCCCCACCACCAATCAAACACAGGTTGCCACCAGGCCTCTTAATGATTAGTTACTTAATGATTATTCCCATCTGCTGCCATTCAGTCTTCTCACTAGTTCATCTTTTGTGTTTTAGCGTGACATTTCTGAGCTTCTGAATTTGCAGTTGAGCTTTGTTGGCATCAAATTCAATTAAGAAGAATATTTGGAGTAAGAGGGAATTTTTGCCCTCTTACTTAGTACACTTTGGCTTCCTGCTACCGATAATCTGTCTCCCTGAATTCTTTTTTGAAAAATTATGAAAAACTTTGAACAAAAGAAATAATAAAATCAACTCCCATCACCCAGATTTATCAAGACTTTGTCACAGCTGCTTCAAATATGCCTTCTTTTGGCTGGGTGTGGTGGCTCACATCTGTAATCTCAGCACTTTGAGAGGCCAAGACTGGAGGACAGCTTGAAGCCAGGAGTTCGAAACCAGCCTGGGTAACACAGTGAGATCCCCATCTCTACAAAAAATTTAAAAATTAGCCAGGTATAGTGGCACGTGCCTATAGTCCCAGATACTCAGGAGGCTGAGGTGGGAGGATTGTTTGAGCCCATGGGTTTGAGGCTGCAGTGAGCTATGATTGCATCACTGCACTCCAGCCTGGACAACAGAGTGAGACCCAGTCTCTTAAAAAAAAAAAAACCCTTCTGGCTGGGCGCGGTGGCTGACACCTGTAATCCTAGCACTCTGGGAGGCCGAGGCAGGTGGATCGCTCAAGGTCAGGAGTTTGAGACCAGCCTGAGCAAGAGCGAGACCCCATCTATACTATAAATAGAAAGAAACTAGCCAAACAACTAAAAATAGAAAAAATTAGCCAGGCATGGTGGCGCATGCCTGTATTCCCAGCTACTCGGGAGACTGAGGCAGGAGGATTGCTCGAGCCCAGGAATTTGAGGTTGCTGTGAGCTAGGCTGACGCCACGGCACTCTAGCCCAGGCAAGAAAGTGAGACTCTCTCTCAAAAAAAAAGCCTTCTTTTATTTTACTGTGCTTAAATGTTATAAAGCAATCCCAGATGTCATATCATCTCACCTATACATACTTCAATAAGCATCTATACAAAACATGGACATAACCAAAAGGCCATTATTATACTTAACAATAGTAATACATACCAGTCCATATTCAGCCTTCCTTAGTTGTCTCAAAATGTCTTTTCCAATTAGTTTATTTTAATAAAGATCCAAACAAGGTCCACAATACATCTGATTGTTTTACCTCTTAAGTATCTTTTCATTTAGAGCTGACCTTCTCCTTTACCATTACATTGAACTTGTTAAAGATGAATTCTTTTTAAATGCTTTTCTTAGTATATTTACAACAGAAAAAAAATAGAATATAGATATTTCTATATATTTTTTCATTCTAAGCCCAGCTACTCACCCTAAAAACTTGGTTTTGATTTGCTTTGAATAGGCAACTGCTTCTGAACTAGACTAACAAATTCATGGCAGTAGAAAATAGTCTAGAGCTCCGGGGATGAATAATCACCAAGGACCATTTATAATGCTGTTATGCAGTTTACTTTATTGTTACACAGAAAATCTTGTAATTTTTTAATAAAATTAAAAAATTTTAATTGTTTTTCATAGGGTTGGGGAAAAGAAATGCTAGTGGCTCTTATTCCTTCAATTCTTTACTAAATTTCAAAGTAGTCAAAGCTCATACTTTGAGCATACTGAGGGGGAAGAAACCAAAAAGCCTGAGATGCCCCTTCTAAGGCAAGCCTAATCTAGCTGAGGATGAGGATAGAAGGTGGTAGATACTCCCACTGTGCCAGGATTTGAGATGTAGGGGTCAAAAGCTAAAAATCTGGCTCACTTAAGAGAATAGCTCTCAGAACAAATCCTTACATCTTTAGGGAAATAAAAAAATCTACATCTTAAGTTTATAATTAATGTTAAAAATAAGCTAAGGAAATGAAGAATAATTTAAAATAAATAAATATTAAAATGAGCTAGAAAAAAATCTCATATTCCTAAATGCCAAGTATAAAGCGTCTTTAAAAATGGCAACAAAAAAAAAATGTTAAGTGCTGTACAGTTTCAGTGTAACACAGTTTTACACTGCTTAGAACAACTCATAGATGAAATCCCAACATTACAAAGTTTTTTTGATAACTAACCTTTACACATTGGCTGTAACACACACCTTGTTATACCAAATCCAAGCTACAGGAGATAGTTCTGAGTTTCAAAAACTAAATGTTACCACATCAGAAGCAATTTTAGAAGCTTTTTTTCCTCACATAAGCTGGTTCACAGGATACTATTACCTGTTTTTATTAATTCTTTAATCAGATCTTCCTTCATCTGGATATTAATTGTAAGTTCTCTCATTTTTTGTTTAGCTTCAGTAAGTATGCGTTCTGAATTCCTTAATTTTTGCAAATTCAACTCTTGACTCTCCCGGAGACATTCGATCTTTAAATCTTTAAAATAAAAGAAACAAAACTGAGAAATAAAACTATGTGCTCATAGACAGTCAACAGAAGTTGAGTTAAAAAAGAAAAGCAGTTTAGACGTAGCAGAGAAAGGGACAAAAGGGGAAGGAAAGAGAGGAAAAAATACTCAGCAATTGGGACTTGAGCTTTCTAGCTTATAGTAAGAGTTTTCTTTCCTTAGAAATTAAATCTCTCTCTCTCTCTCTCTCTCTCTCTCTCTATACATATATATATGCACTTTAGTCATAGGCCATAGATTTGGACACATAGTTTTTCATTGCCTTTAACTTGAGATTTGAGATAGGTGTAAAATCTCTAGGTGGGTAGAGTGGTAAATTTTTTTCCTATTAATTTCTACTTTTATTATAATCAGAGAATGTATTCTATACCATGTTACTCAGAGTGTAGTCTAGCACTGTTTGTTACTCTCCTGAACCAGGACGTAAATCAACTATGTCACTAAGCTTTAGCTTAGATTACAGTTTTTTCAGAGCAAGACCTTCTCAATGAAGGAACCAGTGTACTCATTTACATTCTGGCCTAAGTTTCTTCCCTGGTTGCAGACCAGTAACAAATGGCCCACGGATGGCTACTTGAGTAGTACTTATCTTTACTATTTCCACGTTTTGAAATTTATTTTAGTTAACATTTTTGGTAAATATTACACACATAGGCTCTTAAAAAGATGCTCTGTATTTTCATAGTGTAGCACTTATCATGTTACTTATATTCTCTATACCTTTACTTTTTGTGGGTTGACTGGCCAAGAGAGATGAGTTAAAATCTCCTACTACACTATAGTTTTTGCAATATTAATGTTTTGATGCTGTTATTTGATGTATACAAATTCTCATCAATTGTGTACTAAAACATTATAAGCACCTAGTAAACTAATTGTGCTCTAATGCCAAATACATCACTAACGTTAGGCATGAGTGCCAGTGAAGCAGTAAATTACACACCTAGTAAGTTATTTATGAAGTATTTTAAAGTAATCAAGAGGACCAAAGCATATTAACTCAGGTCGGCATATAAAAATCCCTATTCTGAGAGAGTTAGCCTATATCTCTAGTCAGAATTGTTGGTAGAAAATCTTTTTTATTAAGGAGTAAAAAGATAGAAAAATTAGAGGTCGAACAGAGAACATAAAGGAAATTCTACCAACCAGGAAAGCACTCCTACCAAGCTCTAGTCTTTGAGAATTCCTAGATGTTTCTTAAATTATCAACTGAAGAAAAAGAGAAGGGTCCTATAACCATTAGGTCTAAGTTAATTGAGAAAGCCCATATACCTTCATTCCCTAAACTTGACTTTTGTGTTTCATCCTGAGTATCATTCAATTCAACAAGAGAACAAACAGAGCCTGGCTTCTGAGTCCATGAGCGACTTCTACATCTAAAAAAAAAATCAGAATCATAATTAACTTGTTTGTTAACATTTTCTAATGTGCCCTCAGATTAGTTTTCCCAAAAAGTGACAGTAACATTAAAAAATTATTAATTATATTTTAGAAAGAGAATTTTACTAATATTTGTTGAAATAAAAGGATGCCCCCTATCTTCTTTCTGGTTGTCTAAAAAGAAAAAGAAAAGGAAAAAAAAAAAATGATGCCTCCCATGTTGGATCTAGTGAAAAATTTGTTTGTTGCCACTATAGCAGCAGAATCAGGAAATTCAAAAAGTTCCTTTTGAAAATCAGAATCTAATTACTATAAAAGCTCTAAAAGCAAAATTATTTTTCAATTTTAAGAATGATGACTTGTGTTCAAACACTAGTTTCATAACGCATTAGTTGACAGTACATTTAGCAAAAACTACTTATTCTTATTTTAAACGGAAAAGATACACTTTAATTAAAAAAAACTACATCTTCTATATTTATTGCACCATTAATAATGTTTGTTAATCAGTCTATATTTAACATACCTAATTCCAGATTTCTCTTGGTCTTCTGATTCTTCATCATCACTGTTATCAGAAAATTGGCAGTGGAGGACTTTATCTTGTTCTTCTATGTGACCCAACAGCATCTGACTTCGTGTTCGAAATCCAGCAAATACTCGATCCAGAGAATACAATGGAGGACTTGTGTAGATCTTGCAAGTAATTCCCCCATCCAACAACAAAAAAGCAATTTTTAAAATGTCTATTTTTATCTCATTACTCTAAATGCTTTTAAGAGGTTATTAGTTAGGTACTCTTAAAATAGCCAATCACTGAAAATATGCTCCCCTCAAAAAAAGTCAAAATTAATTTCACAATACTGTTATGCCTCATGAACACATACTTCTTTCAGGATTTATACAGTTCCTTCTCTCCTAGAAAGCTCTTCTATCTACAGTTATGGCTTCGTGGAAAATAGTATTCAAAAATGAAACCAAGGAAAGGCTGGAAAACATCCCTGTTCTTAAACACAGCCCAGGCACTCCCCAACAAATGGGCCCACATCCCAATCCTCCCAGTTCAGAACGCTTGGAGAATTGTGGTGCTGCTAAAGGTCTGTATCCCCTTCCAATCCAAATCTCATCACAGGAAGAAATCCATTCCCTATGCCGGGGCAAAACAGTCCCAATTTTGATGTCAGAATATACTTACTTATACTTTCCATGTGATGGTTAGGTATAGCTGAATTAATGGTCTAAGTGACATTTATTTATGTATTTATATATCATGGGCTAAATAAAATTCTATTAGCTAGCCTGGGAATTTTCTATATTATAACATGCTTCTATTGCAAATGCACTTTAAATTTTCAAAACATGACCTTGGAAAACAACAATAATAAATTAGAAATTGCCTTTATACTTTTGTTCTATTTTCTATTACCAAATATTTCCTTTTTCATCACTTCTCTGTAACCAAACCTCAAGGTTATTTCTCAAAAAAGGTAAATAATAAAATCTTAAAAGAGATATTCAATTCATCAATATAAATCAAGATAAGCTGTTAGAAGTATAACATATAGTGAGATATGTATATCATCACATAATAAATCAAGATTAAATCACTTGACAGTAGGTCCCTCATATATCACCTTTCCAGAAAAGCCTTCCTGGTACTGAACATCCTCTTATATCTGATTTTTGTGCCTCTACTATTAGCCACCTAATTAGACTATTTGTACATATGAGTACCACAATGGATGGGGGTAAAGTTTTCTAGGTGGCCTCCCAATTCTGGGGTACAGAGAACAAGGGAGGGTAATTCTTCACAGAAGAACCAAATCAAGAAGTATTTATCTAACAAGTACAATGTACTTGGCATGGCAATTTTGCCACATAGCAAGGCATCAAGGTTTCTCCTGTCAGGGTTTGGGAATTATTTCAGAAACAAATAAAACTTTTTGTTCAAAGTCAACTTTGTTCTCTGGGATTGTAATTTCCTTTTAAAATTTCTTTTTATAAAGAAAACCAAATGGCCCAGCTTAATAATGAACACCAAATAAGGTCTGCCACAAGGAGTAACATTTAGCAAATTAACTCTTTAATGGCCCACCCAACATGATAGCAGGTTCACAAAGCTTTCTACAACTGACCTCTTCCTACCAAGGTGTTGGGTCCTACCTCCCCTCAGTTGCTTCTGCAATCCATAGCTCACCACTAGGGATAGTTCAGCATTTTCAATAATACTCCAAACAGTATTGATCCATAATATAAGTAGTAAAATAAGCTGATTAATAATTCAGCTAACTGGCTGGGTGTGGTAGCTCACGCCTACAGTCCTAGCGCTCTGGAAGGCTG
>CAUYSK010072737.1:0-15196 GCA_963575035.1 Avahi laniger
CATCTTTGCAATTTTAAACTGTGTTGCTATAAACATTCTAATGCAGGTGTCTTTTTTATAAAATGTCTTTTTTTGCTTTGGGTAAATACCTAGTAGTGGGATTACTAGATCAAATGGTAGGTCTACTTTTAGTTCTTTGAGATATCTCCATACTACTTTCTGTAGAGATTGTATTAGTTTGCAGTTCCACCAGCAGTGTAGGAGTGTTCTGTCTCTCCACGTGCATGCCAGCATTTGTTATGTTGGGACTTGTTAATAAAGGCCATTCTTACTGGAGTTAAGTGATATCTCATTGTGGTTTTGATTTGCATTTCCTTGATGATTAGAAATGTTGAGCATTTTTTCATGTGTTTGTTGGACATTAGTCTTTTTTTTGAAAGTTTCTGTTCATGTCTTTTGCCCACTTTTTGTTAAGTACAGTAAAACAAAGTATAGTCTAACTATATCTTGTATGAAAACTCTACAAGGGAAAATTTCAATATAGGCAGAAGCATCTTTTTTGCCATAATACCTCTTTCTTGTTAAGATTACTTAAAAATATATGAAGGGAGGCAAAATGTTTCCATAACTTTTTAAGAAATTTCTTATGTGAATGAGCTCTGTAATATAGTGATGATTTATAAATCAATTAGCTTATCTTTTTATGAAATGAGTAATAATTAGCTATTTTGAGATTCATATAATAAAAGTTCACAGCCAATTAGAAATTAACAAGAATCAACTGCTTTCACTACTCAGAATATTTCAATTAATAATGGTCTTGTTTGAGTATCTTTCATCTCTAAGTTGAAAACATGTTAAAGTTATAATTATATATATGATGATATATTGATCAAAATAAATATTTCTTTAGTGTCAACTGCCTTAAGCCACTTGAGTGGTTAGAATGGTTTGAAAAAAAGTAAGAAATATTACACAAACTTTCTTTTTTTATTTGAGATAGAGCTTTGCTCTGTCTCCTGGCTAGAGCCCAGTGGCATCATCATAGCACAGTGGCATCATCATAGCTCACTGCAACCTCAAACTCCTGGGTTCAAGCAATCTACCTGCCTTAGCCTCCCAAATGGCTGGGACTACAAGTGCACACCACCATGGCTGGCAAAATTTTTCTATTTTTTATAGAGATGAGGTCTCACTCTTGCTTGGGCTGGTCTTGAACTCCTGGCCTCAAGTGATCTTCCCTTCTCGGCCTCCCAAAGTGCTTGGATTACAGTCATGAGCCACTGCACCCAGCTGAGAAATATTAAACTTTCTAAGGTACAAATTCATGTAAATTTAAGGTGCTAAAAATAAATAGTTCTCTCCTCTTATATTTTATAATTTGATTTTATAATATTACTGATTCTGTGCAATTATTTATGATGTCCCAATTCCTATCCTTTGGGAACCATTTTCCTTTGTTTCTATAGTTTACATAGTTATCCTCAGCTTTTCATTCTGTGAAGTTATGATATTTATTACAAGGGCTTGTGAACATAGCTTCATGTAACTGGTGAAACAAAAAGCAGAAAGACTGTCTGTTGACATACCATTTATTACATAGATGCCCTATGTCAAGCACTGTGCTAGGTGTGGGGGCCCAAAAATGAACCAAACGTAGGCTTTTCCTCAGGGAGTTGCTGGCCTAAGTGGGGATACAGACAAGGAAAAAGACAGTTACATATGGTGTGATAAGTGCAACTCTAGAATTAAATAGAGTATACAATGAAATCACATTCTTTTCTAACAGTTGCTGAACAGGTCTTGGGTATGTAGAGAAATAGAAGCCTCTTCTATCTGTCCTTTGTTGATAATGAATTAGAGAGGATGTAGGGAAAACTCTTGAATCAATCAGTTGCTGCAGAACAACATTCCAATCAGTTGTATAGAACAATTGGAAACAGATTGAAGTTCCTTAATTCATGAAGCCATACAAATGGTTGGGGCCAAGTATTCTTTGCTGTTGCCAAACTCTAGTGCATGAAAGAGTGTTTGTCATTTTATTGACCTGTATCTACCTCCAAATTATGTTCCTCATTGCACTCTCATCAGATTTTAAAAGAGAAGTGTAAAACATGGGTATTAGTAGAAATGTCATGAAATACAATCATCTGATAGAAACATTTTAAAAAGAACACTATTATGTGTATGTCTGTGTGTGTGTAGAAATATGGGTACATATGTGTATGTATGGTATACATATGTGTGTATATTGAATATTTATAATGAGGTACATGATAAAAGAAACTCTGGTTAAATATATTTATGCTACTAGTGGGTAGTGTCACTGGGGACTATTAGAATTAACTTTGTAGGATTTCTAAGTGCAAAGGAATGTCATGATAATGTTATGTCCCCCTTTCTCAAAGGATCTTTGGATAACCTAAGCTCCTCTTAAATAGGAAATGTGTTGTAGTTAGTGGCTAAGAGCACAGAGTCTGGACTCAGACTGCCTGGATTTGAATCATACTTCCACTATTTATTACTTTTAACACATTTCTTAACCCCTTTGTGTCCTGGTTTCTGTGTCTATAAAACAGCAATGATGATAATAATGCCTATCTTGTATGGTTATTGTGAGCATTAAATTATGTATATAAAGTTCTTAGATGAGTACTAGGTACATAGTAAGGGATATATAAGTATATACAGACTACTAGTTGTAGTTTACCTGGAAGGCTATTCCATACCTGGAAAGCTATTCCATACTGAGAATTGTTATAGTATGTAGACAGCTTATAGATATTCTTTCTTGGCTCTCCTTTTCTTTCTGTGGCTTAAGAGTACTTGGGACAGGATTTAGGGAGAACTACAGAGCACCGTCATAATAAGATGTAAATTGCATGCAAATTAGTAGGTCCATATTATGTGTCCAGCATGTACTTGATGTTAAAAGAAAATTAAGAGAAGTGGTGAAAACAAGTATAATTCCTGAGAAATTGTCTGGAGTCCTGCCAAGTGTTTTAAGTGATCAGAAAATTCTGAGACGTTTAGCTGATGAGAAAGCAAAGAGAAGAAAGGAAGCTGTTATCAAGTAAAATAGAGATAGTCACTTTGGAACATTAGGAACTGGGGTTTTTTAATTTCATTGTAGAAATGAGGGAGCATTCTGAAAAATGAAAAAACTCCCTTCTTTTATGATGTTTGTACTCTCAACTAAAAATCTATAATTTTTCTATTTTTTCATTTAATATGACTTTTTCTCTACACTTCTTTAGAAGTCACTAAAATATACTTTATATCATCTTTTGTTTTAATTTTATAGTTCAGAGTAGGTGAAAAATAAGAATAATATGTTAGTCTCATTATCATGATGCCTGTGTTTATATGAGTGTATGTGGATATAATCAGAAAAAGCATAAAATTAGGAATCTGGAAATGTGTAATCTAGCCATAGCTCATCTCATCTATAAGGTGTGTGTTTACTGAGTAAAAACTTTATATATGCAAATAATTTCCTTCCTTCCTTCCTTCCTTCCTTCCTTCCTTCCTTCCTTCCTTCCTTCCTTCCTTCCTTCCTTCCTTCCTTCCTTCCTTCCTTCTCTCCCTTATTTCATTTATTCAATTTATTGAACATTTTCTATATATCAGGTACTGGAAATACAAAGGTGAGTAAGTCATAGACCCTGCCCAAAAGATGTCTCACATACAGTAGGTGACTAACTCACAGAAGGGTATGTGACCTAAGCCATGTAATTAGAGTCTTTCTGGGGATTTTCGTGGGAGCCTTGGGGAAACATGCTCTTTTTTCCTTTTGAATTTTGTGCTGAAAAGAAATGATAAGCCTAAATATGCTCATGACCATCTCTTAGAACATAGAGTGTTCCAGAAAATGAAGTCAATATAAAAGAGATCCAAGCTGAAAGATGGAGATAAGACAAAGTCTTTCTTTGGTGATAGAGACATAAGAGAGAGGGCTTTACCAGGTAGTGGAAACACCACAAACAAAGCCATGATGTTTTAAATGAATTGTAAGATGTTCAGGATGGTTGAAGGAATGGAGGGAAAGTTGGGCAGAGGCTAAGTGAAGGAGGATATTGTAATCCTATAAGCATTGAAGATCCATTGAAATTCTTTAAAAATAGTCTGGCAATAAGTAAGGAGATAGAGTCTGCAGGGTGTGATAAGTGACCTAATGGGCAGTGAGAGTGTAGATGGAATCTTTGGCTCCAAGGTTACTGATTTGAGTGTGTGAGTGCATCATGTTATTATGTAAAAGGGCAAGAAATTCAAAAAGAGATCCAGAAGAAAAGAAAATTACTATCATTTTAGAAATAATGAATTTGAAGTTCATTTTGAAGATATACCTGGATTTCTTATAGGCAGCTGTTTACGTATCTCTGAAGTTTAGGAGAGGGTTCTTAGATGAGCATCCCCATTTGGTATCTATTCAACAGATGTGGTAGTGGAAACCATGGAAGTGAATGTGATTACTTATAATAAGCAAGTAGTTCTAGAAGAGAAGAGAGATGGGGACAGAAAGTTCAAAAATTTAAGTGGTAGGCAGAAGACGAGGAGCATTAATGGAGACTAAAAGGGAAGGGTAGGGGAGGGAGTGATGTCTTGGAAGCTAAGGAAAGAAAAAGTTTAATGAGAAGGCCATGTTCAATAATCCACTTGGTAGAGAATTCAAATAGCATTACTGAAAATAATCTACTGGATTTTGCAATTAAGAGGATATTTATATTTTTACTAAAACAATTTTTAGAGAATGCAGTTGGGATGTAGGCCAAGGTATGATTGTGGTAGATTGAAGAGTGAAGAGAAAACAAAAGCAAAGAGGAATAGAATAGTACCTCTAGAATGGCATAGGATTGAGGAAGTTTGGTTTGGTTTGCTTGATAAGACGAAAAACCACTTAAATAGATTTTAAAGAAGTGATCAGTAGAGTGGCACAGGTTAAACATAAAAGAGATGGAGAAAGTGAAATATAAGTGAAGTTCTGGAGAATATAAAATCAAGGAACCATGTGGAGGGATTACTTTTGGTTAGGGATGCGTCTAATTTTGATACTAGAGGAAAGGAAGGCTTCATATGGATACAGATAGGCATATCAGTCAAGGTATAACCACCCCCAAAAGTTTTTAAAGGAGAGGAAATTTAATGCGAAGAATTGGTTATAACGTCATGGAGGAATTGAAAAGCTAAATGGAGAATTGTGAACCAACCCAGAAATTAACAAGAGCATGAAGCCAATAACCTGGAGGGACACAAAGAGGAAGTAGTACTAGAGGTGGAGGCTAGAACCATGGCAGTCCTGTTTGTAAGGCTGTGAAGGAGACAACCTCTGGTAGAGATGTCATTAGAGGCAGAGAGTAGGGGAGAGAAATGTCCTAGCTTCTCTCTGCTTTCTTCCTTTCAGTCTCCTACTGGTGTCTCCCAGACTTCCAGCTTAAACACTCCAGAGTCAAACTCTCTGCCATTTAAAGTAAAGCCAGGAAAGAACAAAAAGATTGTTCAAGTATTGACTAGATTGTTCAAAGATTGACTAGTATAATAGGTTTGCAAATGTGAGGGAGGAAAGATGAAATAAGAAGTGAAGAAAAAAGATGGTAAAAATAATGAGCATGAAGATTGGGAATAGCTAACACAAGGAAGGGATGAAGAACCTGAGCAGGGATATATAAATACACCACAGAATGTGTCTGATGATCTGATTTATTTCCAGGTAAGTTGGTAGTGCTACCAATTTGCATTATTGGATGGACCAGGAAAACATGTTAGTCTACAGGACTAGAAGCTTCAGTGAGGTCCAAGTAGATATATTGTAAGTAAAGAAGTGAGAAAGCTTGAAAATGAAAGAACTGTGAGAGACTAGTATGCTGGAGTTTAAGATTTTTTAAGTGAAACAATTCTAAGTACTAGTAAGTTTCACGGAAACACAAGGAAGGGTGGTTTATATGTTGCAGAGAAGGTCCAAGAACTTACTAGGTAGTTGGAGAGCTATTGACATGGGTGTTGAAATCAGCAATGATTATATTTTTTGGAGTGGAAAGTAAGACTGTGTCAGGTGTCAGAGTTTTCAGGGCATTAGGGGAGCACTTAAAAAAGAGAAAGATGACATCAACAAAGAGTAGAAAGTGATGTACCTGACAATGTGTACTTCTAAGAGTGGAGGGTTCTGAGATGAGGTCGGGAAAGTAATGGCATAAATATGGTAATTAACAGAGTGCTACTCATGAC
Organism: Avahi laniger; assembly: GCA_963575035.1. NCBI lineage: Eukaryota > Metazoa > Chordata > Mammalia > Primates > Indriidae > Avahi > Avahi laniger. Next base: position 6,163 of record CAUYSK010072737.1, read on the forward strand.
CCTGTGTTATGTGGGGAGACAATGAGGAATTTCCTTATGAGAAGCTCAGAATCAAGTTGAAGAAAGAAAGTTTAGACAACATGCTGGAATTAGGTCAAAGTTGGAAGGCAGTTACAACAAAATGAGAGCAAAATAAGTAAGGTCCAGGGCTAGAGCTGTGGGAAGGAAACAGCAGTTTGAGGAAGAACATTATTTAGGCAATGACAGAGGAGACCAAATTTTGTTGAGTGCCAAAGAATAACCAGAATGAATGATTGGTTGGACCAACTGGCTTCAAAATTCCTGACCTAGGCTGAGATCCTAGTAGGTCTTGGAAGCGTCTGTGTTTAGCAGACTTTGCTCAGTGCTCAGATGTTTCCTATTGTTGCTTCCTTTCCTCCCTCTCCTCTTCATTCAAATATACTACACCTGGAAAATAGTTAAAGTTTCTTCCTTCTAGCATAACCTTAGAGTCCAGTTTTTGGAAGTTTTAATGTTTTACACTGGATTTTTGTTATTCACTATAGATGTGTTTCCAAGTTTCATAGTGAACAGAAGAATGTTTCTGCAATAGCATACAAAGGAGTTCCCCCAGGTTTGAGAATGGGTCCTGGTTAGGACTGTTAGAAGTGTTACCTTATTTTCACTGAGGAAGTGTTCAGTAAAGTTGCTGATGATGATCTTGGTTGGAGGAGTGGGGAGGAGAAAGAGGAGGAAGACAAATGGGTTAATAAATTAACGAAGTGACTAATACCACCACATGGCTTACTCAAAATATACTCTTATCTATACACCTAGTCTAATTGATTCTAAAAAGCACTTTTTACACATTTTCATATTTGTGAAATGTTTATGACATCACAGTCAGAGTTGGTTATATTTTTTCTTTTGTTTTTGTCCATAAAATGCCATCTTGGATTTAGAAAATCTGGTATGTCCTTGTTTTCATTCTCATCCACCCCATATTATGTCTTATGTGTAAAAAACTCTCTTATTTTCTATGTACTTATTTTCCTTAATTTCTTGAACTCTACTCAATATTCAGTATTCAACCTGTTTCCCTTAAACCTTTTATTTCAACTTCATTTTTCTTCTGGCTTGTGGTCTACAGAATATTGTTTTTTCTGTAAAACCTTAGCTTTAGGAAGATAGTGTGTAATAAAAGTCCTCCAGGCCTGACTCTTGTTAAGTATCATGTGGCCTTTGGACAAGTCATTCAACCTCTTTGGGCCATAGTTTCCTTGTGTGTAATATGAGGAGATTGAGCTTAATGATATCAGAGGTCTCTTTCTGTTTTGAAAGTTTTGGTTCCTTGACTGTCAAGGGCCAATAAATTCCTACTCTTTAGCAGTCTTTGAGAGGAGTGAAAGCAAAAGAGCATGGTATAGAGAATTTTGCTTCTTTTCTCAGACTCATGCCTTAAACCTATGCATTCTCTGACTTTTGTTGCCAAGCCACTGTGGGCTGAAGGTTCATGTCTGTGCATAGATGTCTAGCACCATCATCTTCACTTACATAGATCTAGATAAAAAATAATATATGTCCACCTCTTCAAGTATGGTTCAAAGATGCGATACTTTTTGCAGTAAGTAATTTGGATATATAATTCTCTCCTAAGAGTCATTATCTTCTTTTGTTTCTGGCATAAACTGCAGATATAGTCTGATGATTGAAAGTGCAGACAAGGCTATTTGCTGTGGATTACTATAGGTATGCGTGTGTGTGTGTGTGTGTGTGTGTTTCAAGTATAACATAAAATAAAATAGCTAGAAGTCAGTTAATTTCTTATCAGGTCACCCAGAAGGTAGGGATTGTTACGCTACCTGGTGGAATTGCAATGGAAGTAGTACAATTATAATCAGCATTTTTCAGCAATGATAAATCTTGGAAAATAAACTCAGTTGCAAATGAAAATAGTTGAACACCAAGTTCCTTTTATTTGCCAAGTGATTGCTTTTGGGCTAGCTACAACATGTATTGATTTTTTTCAGAGAAAAGTAATGCTATTGTCAGGTCTTAATTACAGAGTAGATACTACATTAGATTATCACTAGAGAGGACAAATGATCCAAGAGAAGTGTACATTAATAGCCCCATATGTGAGAAAACTAGCTTTGAAAGAAGCTAATAGTTCCTTAGGCATTCCTAGGGAAATTACTTTAAATAACCTGTAGTTTGGTAGATAGTCATATCCCAAAAATCCCTTAATGAGAGAGACTAAGATTACAAGAATGCTACAAGCAAGTATATATACTCCATTTGGGGGAAGAATTTAATAGTAGAGGTATAATGTAAAACAAAATGTAGAGTTAATTATCTAGCAAATTCAGGATGCTTGGTAGGGAAGCAGTGACTTAACCAATGACATATACAGTTATTAGAGACTTAGTTTGGTAAATTAAAATAAAACACAAAAACAATAGCAAGAACTAATCTTTTTAAAGTATATTTACATTCCAGTTATTCTACTTTAAATTTTAAGAATGGCTTAGAGATAGGATGACCATGCAATTCATCATTCAAACCAGGGCAACAAGTATAAAGTAGGCCTATTCCCTGGCAATCAGGGATACAAAGTTGCTCTAGTTAGGGTCTACCAGGTGTCTACCTTATTTCTGATTATTTGCTAAAAACGTTTAGAAACGAACTAGCTAACATGCCAACTAAAGAGAAATATACAAAAACCTTTTTCGCTAAGCTTCAAATCTATTGATTCCTATCCTTTTGAAGGGGCACTGATGTCTTGGAAAATGTGATGATGATGACGTGGACTCTCTCCAACAGAAGTGAATTGAAAATGAAATATCAGGGGATTCACAGGCCTGTGAAAACCATTCATGGGCAATAATCTCAGCTCAAATCTGGAAGAAAAAATAGGATATTGATTTTTTTTTTCCTAGCAAAAGAGCTATCTTCTCTAAACTATTTTAATGAACCATAACATACAACAATTAACATTCTTTATTATAAGTAATTCAAATATATAAAAATAGGAAAAATATTATAATAAAATCGCATAGAACTATCACCTCAAGAATTATTAATATTGTCCATACTTGTTTCACTTATCGCTTTTTTAGTTGTTGCTGTTGCTGAAGCATTTTAAACAATTCTCAGATTCCATGTCATTTCTACCTTATATACTTTAGTAGACATCTCTAAAAAAAAAATTGACATTTTCTTACTTTACTATACCATCATTATCACAACTAACAATTAACACTGATTCTTTGGTATCATCTAATACTCCGTTCATATTCAAATTTTATCCATTATGGCAAAAATGTTTTGTAATTGGATTTACTTTAATTTGTATCCAAATAAATACCATACATTGCATTTTATTTTTCACAGTCCCTCCAACACCATTTCCTTCCCCGCTTTTAGAAGCAAAGTGGGCCAGTTGTTTCATATTACAGATTTGTGTGTTTGCTTCTCTGTAGTATTACATGACTTGATTCTCAGTCTCCAGTATATCATGTAAACAAGAATTGAGTTGTTACATTTGTTTAAATTCGGGTCAAATTTATTTTCCTTTTTCCAGGAACATTTTCACAGATGATGCTGTATAAAACTGTGATATTTTATTTTAGAAATTGTTGATAATCAGAAATTACAATCTTTTGACCAAAAGAAACACCAGGATTAATTCTTCTCCCTCACCCGCCTAAAATGTCTGTGGTCTACCTAAAAGTTCTTTTGGACATCAAAATATTAACAACTAATATGAAATATTTATAAAAAATGACAGTGTCAAATATATATCCTTGTAATATTCATTTAAATTAGGACATTGAGCATGTACTTTTATTCCTGTCCTCTCCCTTTTTTGGTTTCCTTTATCCCATCCTTTTAAAAACAAGCTATCAGTTCCCATAGCAGCCTTTACCAAGATAGACAAATATCAACATCATGGTTGAAATACCAAAGCACAGTGCCAGCAATTATCCTACAATTTGTGTGTTGGAGTAATAATACACAGGGACTTGAGCACATTGCTAATAGCCATTGAGGGTAGCAAGCTAGTCTCTAAACATATTAAAATGCCTCAGAGGGCTTTTTCAGCAGTATATAATCAAGATTTGGTGATATGAGCTGCTTTGTTAGGACTCGTTGTGAATTTTGCAGTGCCTTATTGTGTGTGTGGAAATTAGTGCCGACCTTCATAAATTGGCTTAGGTAATATACAGATCAACCAACAGGATATTGAACTAGCCAAATAAAGCATATGGCAAATCACTGGGAAAAGAGCATATTATGTAGTGACTTTTAATTTGGAAATGAAACTGTAAGAATATATCCAATCTAATTGGGGCTTGTCTGAAAAATGTGTTGGTATCTGTCATCTTGGAACTGAAATGTTTTGATTTGTTAAGGTTTGATTTGCATGGCTAAAGACAAGGATACTATCAGGAATGGATGAGTCTTTGGCTTAAATAAATTACTAAGCTGGCTTATTTTCATTTTTATTCTCTTTCAAGATAGTATTGACAAAATAGATCTTATTCTTAGCAACATAAATAAGAAGTGTTATGGGGGCAAAGAACGTATTCAAAGTTAAAAATTTTTCTGTCTTTTAATATATTGATTTTTCAAGAAAATAATGTGAAAAGACCTATTTTTTACAAAATTCTTATGAATTTAATTATACAAATAGATATTAAAAAAGTAAAAATAATGAATGGTTTACTGGCTAAAGTTTGAAGGATTTCTGTGAAACTGAAGCCATTCTTTAAATCTGCTGGAATTTAGAAGTCAGATTTTCTTCAGCATCTTAGACAAACTTATGTTTTTTATCATGTTGGTTTTGAGAGTGTTTTTGGATTTGTATCTCTCTTTATTTATAGTTTATTGTGTTGAAAACCTCCTGCTTGCCATTTTTAATTCTAACCCTGGGAAAAATTCTTGTTGGTGGATACTCTCATTCCTTAGGGATATTATATAAGCATTTTAATCTACTAGTCAAAGAAATCTGCATAAAATGAACATTAATATGTATTATATTCTATAAAGAAATTACAGGGCAGGGCATTAAGCAGCTGCAATACAAAAAACGATTTATTTGGTATTGTCTGTTTTTAGAGAGGGAAACAGAATAAAATTAAAAACATGTAAGGCCCATAAAACTATAACATGTGTAGCTACAGATGTATGTGTATATATATATATGAATTTCTCTCAAAAGCAACATATAAAGATGTCTATGTTTATGCACATACATATATACACACATATATGTATACATATATGTAAAAGGAGTGATTCCATTGCAAGCTGAATCTAATTATTATAATTTATCCTCTAAACTGAACCAGAATCCTGTTCCTTAGAGCATCCACTTAGTGTTCTATTCTCTGACATAATATTGAATGCATCTACATCTATTTCTTTCCTTTTACATGGCAGCTTTTCTAATATATGAAGACAAATATCATGTCTCCTTTCAACCTCTTTTTTGAAGATCAAATCTTTCCCATTTTCTCAACTCTTTTTTCTATGTCATCATTTCAAGATACTTCATAATTGTATTCAAACTCCTTTAAATTACTGCATCTTGACACTGTTGTAATGACACTGAAAACCTAACATACTACCCAGGTGTGGTCTAGTTAGAGTATTAAGATTATTATTTCTTGATACTTGAATGTTGTGCTGTTGGTTTTTCCATTATGAAGCCTAATGCATGAGATATTTTTTAGTTGCAAAACCATAGAATACTTACAAACAATTAATCTTTATGTCTTTTCCATTGTCTTTTTTTTTAATGAAAAATACTGTCAGACCATGTCTTCCCCATTTATATGTGGTTAATTGAGGCTCCAAGAGATGTTTCCAATATGTTCTATCATATGAAACATTAATTTTAATCCCCAGCATTACATACACATATTGGAAGAGTTATAATTTATACTGGTCAATAATCTCTTCCTTTCCTCTCTTTCACTTTTGGTTCTTTCAAAGAGATTTGAGTTCTAAATGTTAAGTTGTGAGGCCTTGAGACTATTGAGACTCTCTGAACTTTAATTTCTGCATTTCTAAAGCCTGGATGGTATAGGTGAGAATGTTACATGAGATAACATATGCACAGCTTGTAGCACAGTACCTACCTGGCATACAGGAAGCATTTGCTAAATATGTATTTTCTTCTTACTGTTGAGTTTGTACATAGAAAAATCTATACTAATTAACCACTTGCTAGATAACTCCTAAACTCATACTGTTTTCAAAACTTGTCCATGATAAAACCTAGCTAATTTCTGTCAGGCAAGGAGTGGAGAGAACTCTAAATAATCTTGAATTTAAAACAATGCTTATTCTTTTTGCTATGTGGTAGAAAATGTATTCATCCTGGGAATCAGGATCAATATTTCCTGTTCATCTTGCTGACCTTAAGTTTAAACAAATCCTCTAATACAGACTTTTAAATATTTTTCTTCATCCCATTACTATGAAACGTATGAGGAAATGCAGTGATAAGTTTATTTGTACATTTGTACTTGAAGCTAGATAATTTCATGTATGGTCAAAGAAAAATGGCAAAGACCTTTCCACTTCTCTTCATACTGTTCTTACCGTTATTTGTCCAGTGATTATACGTGTGATTAATCTATATAAAATGTCACTACAGAGGCATATTTTTTCCAAGATAGTTAAAAATATAAAGATAATTGAGTGTATTTTGATATCTATCAAGCTTCATCTCTAAGCACCATTTAATGCCAAATAGAGAGACAATTTTAACAGAGAATCATTTGGCTCCCTATTAGAGTCTAATTGGGAAGAGATATAATGGGTATAGGCTCCTTTTTACTTCACAGTTGATTCTTGTGTAGGAATTCTCTGAATCTTTTTGGATAATTAATAAGTGCTAAATTGAAAATAGAAACTTTCTTTATTTGTCTTATTTCTGGGAACTCTTTCCAAAATTAATCTAATAATACTTTAATATGAGAGAAAATCTCATAGTCAATCAATAAATATTTGAGGCATTATTATGAGCAAGACACTGTGCTTGGCTCTGTATGCCATTCAAGGGATTCTAAACCTTATTGCTGTTTTGCTCTGAAGAAGCTCCCTTACAGCCTTTTGAGATACAACCAACCTATACTATAATAACAATTTCGAATAGAGGGGATCAGCAGTATAGAATCAGATATGGATTTTGAGTGCAGTTAGAAATATATTTAATACAACCATGTTAACTCTTTTACAAGCTTTAAGTAGACAGAATAGGTGCTCAAAAAGAATTTATTGAATGGATATGTTCAAAATATTCAGTTTAAGATATATAAACTCAGAAATGGTTTCCAAAGATCTAGTTTACCTGATGGCTTAAAGATTTTGGGAAGGTAAGTAGTGTTTGAATAGCTTGAGAATCTGATGGTTAACTAACTAAACACTGTGGGCTGGAAGATCTTACCTCAAAGAAAAGGGTGGAGACTGTTGTTTCACTCCCATTTATCCATTCATCAATCAAATATTTATTTGGCTCCACTTTAGTGCCAGGCATTGTATTCTTAAAAAGAAAAAAAAAAATAGGCAGAGAATCTAATCGAATCTGAGGTGGGGGAGGAGGAATAGAGGGTTAACATGGAAGAGATGTTTTTCTCCTGCAAATGTTTTTCTCACTCTCTAATTCTTCCATATGGAAGGAAGGAAAACAGACTGCTGATGGGATGAAGTAAAATCTGCAGAATTATTTCAGCATTCAGCATCAGGTAGAAAAAGAAGAAGGCAACTGAAAGAAGGCAACTCCTCTTAGAGAGAAGCACCTTGATGCTGAGTTTTCCTGAAGAGGGAATAAATATTTGGAAAGGGCTTCCAGCTTCAGGCTAAGATAAGTGAGATGAGGTATAAGAACATTCAATCAGAGGTACTGTGTAAGGAAATGTTTAGAAAATGCTTATAATAGTCAATGAACATTGAATGAATCTTTATAGCTAATTGTTTACTTTAAAATTTTTTCTTGGATTGATTTTAAATATTAACTTTGCTTAATGTTCAGCAATTTCCAAAGAGTTAATACTTTTACTAAAGTAAGTATTGTTTATTTCAAAGATATTCACGTACAAACGTGGGCATTATTCATATGCACACCCACATTCATAACACAGTCTCTACCCACTTTGTTGCCAGTTGGCCTTTCTATTTGGAATGTAACTGGGCAGTGGAGAGGGGACAGGTTATCTACTAGTGGACAAGCAACAATTATTTAATTTTAAAAGGACTGAAAATTAATTGGCAAGACTAGCTAGACTATAAATGAAACAACAGTATTTGAAAACTTGTTTGAGAACAACAATATTTGCTATAAGTTCCAACCATCTCCTTTTCAGATGTATTCTTTCTCGTCTCTTGATCCAATTGATTTTGAAAAAAATGTATGGTTGGTGCCAGTATAAATAAATGTTTGCATAGCATATATTTGATCTAAAATTAAATCTTAAGAAAATGAATGGAATTTACTTCACATTAATTGTGTTTAGGTCAGCCAATAATTATATTACAGGACATCGGTACTTCAAAGTACTGTTATTTTGAATACATTGCTATCACATTTAACAAGGTTTTAGAATACATGAATTGTATTTTGCCTTGTGAGTACATCAGAAAAAATAATCAGTATGTTTTAAATGAGAATTACTTATTGTTACACATTGTTTTAAATACTCTGCAATTTAAGCAAGAATCTATTCTTGAATTGAGTCTTTATTGCTATAATACAGAGTTGTTGTGATGCAGTGTTTGTGAGTGTGTGGGGGGTTGGGTAGGACTTTGAGAAAGAGTCTGTGTTCGAGATTGGAGGCCACTGTGGGCCTTTGTACACTTCAGGGCAGGGCAGGGGAGAACAAGACAACGTTTGAGGAAAACAATTGTGATTGATGCTTGTGGTCCACATTGCAGATAGCAGGCGCCAAAGGCAGGGGCACTAAGTAAGAGAGAAAAATTTGGAGTTACAACAGAATTAATTTCCCCTTTCAGTTCCTTACAGTGGAAGAGGAAAATGTTTCCCTTCTCACAGGATGCCTTCTCTCCTCTTCTTCCTGAAAAAACA
>CAUYSK010072738.1:0-23281 GCA_963575035.1 Avahi laniger
ATTGGTATTAACTGATCAACACACAAATGCACATATAAGAATAACATCTATTGGACGTTGGGCGGGGGGAGGAGGGAGGGGGGAGGAGGGAGGAGAGGAGGGGTATATGCATGCACAAAGAGTGCAATGTGCACCACCCAAATGATGCACATAATTGAAACTCGGACTTAGGGAGGGAGGTGGGGGCAAGGGCAACATATGTAACAGAAACATCTGTACCCCCATAATATGCTGAAATAAATAAAAAAAATTAAAAAAAAATAAATAAATAAAAATAAAAAAAAATAAAAAAATAAAAACATCTTTTACTTTTGATATAGGAATTCAGCTTGTTAGAGCTGGAGAAGGTTATAGAGATAAATCCAAACCTTCTTTTTATAGGGAAGAAAATGAGATTCAAAGAGGTTAAATGAAGTGCCACAAGAAATTAATAAAGGATCAGATATTAAGATCTTGGATCCCTCTTTTTTATGATTAACATAAGATTTAACTACATTTTCTTCAATCCTCAATGATAGCATATTCTTTGATTTGTATCTGGCCTATGTTTGTCTTACTAGGAACTAGATTCAAATGCAGAGTCATCTAATCACAGCATTGATATATTCATTGATTCTGTCTCTCAAGTGTCATTTAGGGCTTATAATCAAAGAGTTGATTCATTATATGGGCTTTGAAAAAAAAGAGAAAAGAGATTATGCGTACTTTGTGAAATTCATATTATAGAATAAATGACCTTTAAATCTTACTCTTAAACAAAGATTATCCTAATCAGTAAAACTCTATTACTTCATATTTTTACTTTAAATTATATTTTACTCTAATTCTGACAATCTAGCTAGCAACTATTCCCAACCATTTTATTATTAATAACAAAAGGAATTTTTAAAATACATATTCAAGGGACAAGTTGACACAAAATGATTTAGCTGATTAATCTCATTCACTGTCAACTTGATTTCTTATAACTGCAGAAGTACCATTACCCTTGGTGTATTAGATTCCTAGGGCTGCTATAAGAAAGCACCACAAACTGGGTGGTTTAAAACAACACAAATTTATTCTCTCACAGTTCTGGAGTTTAGAAGTCTGATCAAGATGTCAACAGGGCCACACTCCCTTTAAAGGCTCTAGGGAAGAATCTTCCTTGCCTCTTCCAATTTTTGACAGCTCCTGGCATTCCTTGGTTTGTAGAAGCATAACTTCAATCTCTACCTCCAACTACACATGGCCTTCTTTTCTCTGTATGTCTTTATTCTCTGGTTGCATGTCTCTCCATGTCCGAATCTCCCTCTCCTTTCTCTTATAAAAACACCAGTCATTGGATTTGGGGCCCACCTAAAACCAGAATGATTGAATCTTGAGATTCTTAAGTAATTACATTTGTAAAGTCTCTATTTCCCAATAAGGTCACATCCTTAGGTTCTGGGTGGACACGAATTTTGTGGGGATATTGTTCAACCCACTACAGTGGTTTCATCATTATAAACTATGTTGACTATATTTACTTATTGCTACATTATTGCCCAGGGAATATCTCTTACAGATTCACACATATATGAAAAAAATGTTACAAGAAGAAATATGTAATTATCCAATGGAAAGAATAAAAAACAACACTTATGCTTCAGAACAAACTATAGAGAATATTAAATTTCCCACTGATTTTTCTAGGTTAAAATAAAAATTCCTTAATGTTTAAATATAACAGTACAGTTTGGAGATCAAATTAGGGGGCATAAAACAAACCAAATTCAATATAATCTGAGATCTATCATACATTTTTGGATAATATACTTCCTTTGCTAATTCTAGTACAAAACAGTCATGGATAATTAAAAATAGAAGCTTGATTTTGAACAGATGTAGTACCATGTAAGTGGAGTAACTTTGAACACATAAAGGTAACTCTATTTCAGTAACATATATTAATATATTGGTTATTGGATTAAGAATCGAAAACTACTCTTAAACTGGGTTTATCCCCATTGAATTAAATGTTGACGTGGAACTAACTGTTGGCTTGTTCACATCATCACTAAATAATCTAGTCAGTCACTAATATTAATAAAACTTTATTTCACAAAAAATCTAACAAACAGTCTAGAAAACGGCTTCTAAAGCAATGTAACTTTCCTGTAGCATTTGAAATTACTACATAGAATTTCACCACAGACCTTAATTTTTCAATATATTTGAATGATTAATCACAGTTTAATTCTATGCATTGCTTGTGTTCCACTTGTGAGATGACATAAACATAGAAACCATTTATTTTTGCATGCATATTCTATTATTAATCTACTTTATTTTCCTGCAGTCTATTCTTTCACTGCTGCAGTGCATTAGAACTTAACATTCAGGCTATTTACAGTTGGTAGAGGATCAAGGAGAGGAGTGTTAGTTTTTAAATAGATGTGTTTATAAATAAACAACATTAAAGTATTGGGACTAGCAACTGTGGCAATATATAAAACATATTTATTTCACTTAAGACTTTCTTACGAAAGATTGCCTTGTAATATTTTACAGTGGTATATATTAACTACTAGAATATCATTTTGAATCAAGGTGCTGGTGAAAACATTATCAGGAGGAATCTGCTCATAAAATAATATCAAACTTACCCTTGCATACCTTCTAATTATTTAAGTCATGCCTATAACCCTCCCTGACTGGAACAAAATAATCCAATAAACATATGACTTGTCTTCTTAGTGGGGAGCAGGATGATGACCACTAGATAATGTAGTCATTTACATAGTTGTCTCCAATTAATGGACATTATATACTAAAAAGATAGTAATAGTCATATTTAACTGAACATTTTAGCTTTAATTTAGTTCCCAAATTAATACAATTCCATCACAAAGAATCAATTCAAAATCTTGACCTCTCTTTAATATTTATAATAGTGGAGATGATCCAACAACATACATGTAAAATCACCAAAAATTCAATACAATTATTAATTTGTTATTTTTGGATTAACTATACATGGATAGTTTTTAATATTTAATGAAGTCAAATATTTTAAAAGAATATTAAAGGAACTTTTTAAATGAATTCTGTCAATTGCTGAATGATTTAATTTTGGTGAAGCCCACTCATATATTCCTAAAGATAGTACTGTGAAGTTTTTGTATTAGGATAATGAGATGGAATAATTGGTAAGTTCCATGCATTACTGAATTGATGAAGGATAGTGAAAACTAATCTTTGATCTTTTGTTCTAAATTTTAAAGGATTGGTACAAGTATTGTATTGTCTCTATTGAAATTGAATGGAAAACTTGAATACATATTCAGAATAATGAAAAAGAAAAGATAACGTAATGACAGAAAAAAGTTTAATTTCCAAATATATTTTATTTTGCATATAATATATATTAATACTATCAATACACAGTTTCATTTTATTGATTTTTTTCAGTTAGAATTATGATTCCAAGTTCAACAAAAATGTATTTTTCACAAATCTATTTTCTTCATAGGGATGTTATATAGATCAATGATGTTTATAAATCTGAAATTGCTAGAAGTTATTCTTAGCACAAATACATATACATGTAATGCATTATCAGTTATTATATTAGAATAGTGACAATGCAGAGATTTTAGGGTTTAGGGTGTATTTATATGATTTCTTAAATAAAGAAAAGGTTTGTAAATCATATAACTTTATAGGCTAAGCAGCCATTTTCTATCTAGCAAAGCTAAAAACTTGAAACAACAGAGAAAAGAAAAGTTTTACCAGGAAGAAAAAAGTTTAAAAGAGATTCATGCATCCTTATCCCTGAAATATATCTTTAAATAAAAATCTTTGCCATATTAATGTTAGAGACATTAACTTTGCTAGTTTTTAAACACTTTTAATATTATTATTAAAGTTACATATGTCCATTTTAGAAAAATATATAAAATAAAATCCAAATAAAGATGAGTACATAAATTAAAAATTAACTAAAATCTCAGTTACACCATCGTTAAAATCTTTGAATCTTCCCAATCTTTTTTCTTTGGCTAATCCTATGTTTTAAAAATATCTAACTGTATAATAACACTATACATATAAAATACTTTTCTTAAATATACTTTTTTAAGCCTAACATTATAGCATGGATATCTTTCAGTGCCATTAACTATTTTTATACATATTTTTAATATATGTATGATATTATATTATATAAATATTCCATAAATATTTTAAACATTTCCCTAGATTATATCTCCTTCTTCTTTTTATTTTTGTCTTTGCTTAAACAGTGCTACTTTGAATATACCTATGGCTAAAATATTGCACATATGCCTGGCTCTCAAAAGTGAAATTACTGAGCCAAAGTATCTGAATCATTTTAGGACCCTTGAGGACGTTGCCAAATAGAATTTCAAGAAAATTTTAATGATCTTGATTACAACCACCTGCAGTAGCTTAACTGAGGGCCATTTGCCTGTACTTTAGCCAACATGGGGCATTGTATATGTTACAATGTTACTGTTTTTTAACCATTTCCAAATTACAAGGAAAAAGTATTGGTTCATGGATGTTTCAATGTACAATGTTAGGGAGAATACTTCTTGCCCTTAGAAGGAAAACTTCTTGCTGGTTGCTATTTCTTTCCTTGTGGAGGGAGCTCCATTAGCTTAATACTCCAGGCTTCTGCATCTCCCTCATTCATGCTAATCCGGTGGAGATGAAGTACCTTTTCTGATTGGTGACTGCGGAGGGAGAAATTGCACATGGGTCATGGGGCCCTGGCCTTCTCTTTCTCTACCCAGGGGTACATTCTAATCCTGGGAGTAAAACCTCCTCAACTTCCTCCCTGCTTGACTAGGTAGAAGATTCAGCCTAATTCAAGGATTCAGAGTTAAGAAGTGAGTAGCTTGCAGTTACAAGCAATGATCATCACTATCAGACTCATTTGTAACAAATGAGGTAGTTTGTAATGCACATTATCTATTATTTTGTCTCTTATCAATTGGCTCAGCGCTGAGAGTTATGGGAAGAGGGATACTAGTTATAGGCCCACACAAAAACTTCCAACTAGAATTCTGTTGATTATTTTAGAGGTTAAACATATATATGTTTCTTGAACAATTGTATATTTGTAAATTATTTATAACATGTACTCATTTTTCTATTGTAGCATTGTATTTTTTAAATTAATTTTTAAAACTCTTTTTTACAATACCACATATATTACCTTTGTTCTCTCATATACATTTTAAATATTTTCTCTAGTTAGCCATTAGTCTTGATCTTATCATGGTATCAATTTGATATTCTGAAGGTTTTTACTTTTTAAAATATATACACATAGATATTTCATTCTTTTGTGGTTTCTTTCTTTGTTTTCAACCACTTTTTAAGTTATTGTTACAAACTAACCCACATATTATAGTATACTGAAATAAACCTAGTATGATTAAATGATTGGTAAATGTGATTCCAAGTGGCTTTTGGATTTATTACAATATAACTAATGTTGACTTTATCTACTTAAAAAATAGTTACTTGGAAAACATAAAAATCTGTTGGCAAATTATCCTAAATGGTTAACTTCTATCCTCAGGTAGAACTAATCAATATATCTTTTGTGTAAAATATAAAATATCCCATTGTAGCATTTAATACAGATTTGCCTCACTGTGTTTGGGACTTTGTATTTTTTGCCTTTAATTGCTAATACCTAAAACCATCACTTAGTAAATATTTGTTTAGCAAATCAATGCTGCTTGCCTTAGAGCAATAGTTCTCGGAGCATGGTCCCTCAACTAGCAGCATCAGCATCACCTGGGAACTTGTAGAAATGCAAATTCCAGCCCCACTCCAGATCTACTGGACCAGATACTCTAGGGGTGAGGCCCAGCGGACCCTCCAGGGATTGTAATGCACACGAACGTTTTAAAACCACTGAGATAGAGGATACTAGTTCCTAATCATGATCACTAGGAATCAATTAGTAAATTTTAGTTGAAAGCACTAATTTCTTCTCCAGCTGTTGGACATTAAATGTTCTAATATTCTGATGGCGAAATGCAATGTGTCATAATCATAAGTAACCAAGACCAAACTAAATAACCTTAAAATTTTTATGCCAAACACCTGACATATGTTTTACATGAAACATATTGGCAAGAGTTTCACACTGAATTGATAATATTATCGGAAGGCAAAGGCTTAGTGAAACATTTTTAAGATAAAATATCTGTACATTAGAGGCCCTACAAGGCAGAATTAAACAACTGATAGTGGTAGATTCTCTTTTGGCATGAGAAATAATAATTATTTCATATTTATTAATAATAGTTTTGAATAAATTTGTTAGTAAGTAAATATTGGATAAATATCCAAAGTATTTGAAAATACAGAAAAGAATATAGTAGCTTATATTAGAAAGGAAAGTAAATGGAAAATAAAATCTAAAATGGGGTCATACTACTCCATTCTTAATTGCATTTCAGCTAACAGTGTAGTATTTGGAATCAGAATTGGGTTCATATGTAGTGCAACTTTTATTTATTTGATTATTTAGTTAAAACAAAAAAATAGGAGCTTTATTTCAAGGTTAATCACTGGTTCTCTGGTTCAATTTCTCATTTTGTAAAGATCAGATCAATAATATTTTCTGATATTTCTGCAGAATTTAGCACTTGTGAACTCTATGTCCTTCTTCAAGAATTCTCCTCTTTTACTTTCCCCTCTTCCTCCTCAGGTATTGGTATCTGTCTTTCTATAATTAGATCCTCTTGTTCCTCTTCTTTTTTCCACTTCTTGACCAGGTATAATGACTTTTATTGTTTATTTTTGTAAACTTTTCTCCTTACATTTTTTTCATTGAAAAATGTGTTGATGCTTTCACCCTTTTTAATGGTTCATTTATAAATCTACCTATTTACATCTACTTTCCTTTTCTTTAAGTCCAAATTCTTATAGGACATCATATTTGAATGCAACCCTTTAATTCAAATAATCCAGGATTTTTAAAGATAAATTAATAGTTTATTGTCCAAAATCTTTGCCATCCTGACTCCTTATTCCTACCAAAGCTAGCATTTTTCAGCTGCTTTCCAAACACTGCTTTCATGATTTCCCTTTTCCTTCATCTTCTCTAGTTAAATAGTACTGAAATTATTTCCTTCCTTTCCTTCAACGAGCATTTAGATCCTTCTCTTTTCCTTCATGCCCACTGCTAGGATTTTAGTCAAGTGATTTCTTACTTAACACATGAAGAACTGCAAACATAAATTTCTGCCATCTCTAATCTCTCTGTTTAAAGATCTGTTCGTTTTATGGGCCTCTATTACATGATTTATTTTCCTAAAGATATTGATTTAATCATGTTTTCACCATACTTGAACATTTTACTAGAACTTTACCACGAGCAGGATTAATCTAAATATCTAAGCTTGGAATTCAAGATACTCCAGATAATATTATTTTTTATTTGTGTGTTGATACACAATTTACAAAAAGCTTCTATGTATTTTAATCATTTATCTTTATACCAACTTTGGTTTGTGTGTGAAAAAAATTAGGAAGCTATGTTTCAGAGACTCTACATCAGTGGTGAAGTCTTGATTGGGATCACTAGGTTCTCTTTTTCAAAAATACCTGTGTTTCGAATCTTCTTTATCTATTGTTCCTTATGTCATCTAACTAAGAGTCAAGTGCAACATTTGAGCAACATAAAATGTGTTTGATCATTGTCATTAATCTTGCCTGATTTCTTTGACTTTGCAAGAGACCTGTGAACATAATTTTTGTCAAAAATGCTTAAGGATTTATTAAAGTCCAATTTAATATATGGATACCAACTGGTCAAAAGCAAAATTCACTTGTTCTTTAGAAAGATGAAAACTGGACTTGAAGAGAAGATCCCTGAGCAGCTAAGCAAATGGATCAGACCCTGGATTTCCACTTTGTGCACTGACTTTGGGCTTAAGCACTCCATCTGGCACAAGGCTGCCAGCAGGTCACTCAGATGAAAGGAGAGACAAACCTGAGATAGTTCAGGGTAAAGGATTAGGAGAGTGAAATTATTTTCATAGTCTGTGTTCAGTGTGCGGTAACAATGTGCTTATGTTCTCTCTTTAGCATCTGAGAAAAATTATTCTATCTCATGTGGTAACTGTCAGATTTTTCTTTTGCCTTAACCTTTCTGAAAAAGTCCAAACCCATCATTTTAAGGTCTTTTGGCATTATTTGATTGTATTAGTATTTTTTTCCTTATGAAAAAAGGATTCTAATTTTCTCCAAAAAATTTACTTAATCACCTCCATCCTGGGCTTAATTTAATTCTTCAAAAGAAGAACTCTGACAAGGACATTAGGGCAGGTTCATTATTTGAGAGGTGAATCCAGAAAGCCCAAGCAAAAAAGTGGGAAAAAAGAAACAAGAAAGAGAAAAATCAAGAATGTATTAAGAGAGGATTACTGCTGTGGGCAACTGGAGGTCAGCACCACTGGGGAAACTCTCAGGTATTGTGTAGAATAGAACTCAGAATTGTTCCACGAAGGAATGGGGAAGCTGACACATTTATTTACCACTCCTGTTCATCACCAGCCAAGGGACACCCATAGGGATGTTTAATCCCTGCCATTTCTTAGCTGCCCTGAATGTGGGCTGGGCAAGAGCCATCTGCCCCAGAGAAAGCTCTCAGGGAAATAAAGACACAAATCCTATGGGTGAAAATCTAACAGTGTGTGCAGAAACTGTCTGCTATGACTGTAGTTAAACTTAGAGGAGGTGCTAGGAGAACTGTCTCAGTGAATCAGCAGTGTCTGCTAATTTATTCATGCATTTTTAAAGAAGTATTTCCTTGGCACCTATTATGTTCTAGGCATTGGCAAGGTATTGGGAAGATGTAAATTGTCACAGCCTGAAACCTGGCCTCCGTGGTATCTGTCTTCCTCTCCTTCAGCATCAAATGATCTTCATCTGTATGAATCTTACTCCGGAATACCTTTTCCACCTTTCTCCTCTCTGCTTTTTCTGCCAGTGCCCTAGTGTGTGCTATCACCATAATCATTCATATTGATTACTGAAGGAATCTCTTAACTGGTCTCCCTACTTTCAGTTTCACCTTGCCAAAAACCATTTAATTGTTCTCTATGAACTTTAGAATAAAATTTAAACTCTTTCTTCATACCCTGCTTGCTCATCTTCCCAGAATCAGTGGTCACCTTTTTCCCTCTATCTCACATGCAATATATGGTTCATCCATGCTGAAATATTTCTGTTCCCTAAATTCACCAGTTGCTGTAGTCTATAACTGTGTACATGCTGATCTCCTTTTAAAAATGATTCTCCACCCCTGAGTAGCAACCTCTACTAATGTACTTTGTTTTGTAGTTAACTCATACTGTCAGATCAAATGAGCTCTTCCAATATCCTTCTCTCCCTTTCTCTATCTCTATGTAGTCCTTGCTTGTTTTCCAACAATTTACTTTATATATCTTTAACATAACACTTTATTGCACTGTATTATGGATGTTCTATTATCTGTGCCTCAAATAGCCTGTGGACATCTATAGGCAAAGATTTATGTACTTCATGGCTATCCATGCCCCAAAGCCTAAAATTGTGAACATTTTCAATAACGTTATGTGAGCAAAGGTGCATTAATGAAAGAAGACAAAGTCCATAACTTCAAGGATTTCACAGAATAAGGCATGGTGTGTGCTCTTAAGGAAATTGCAGTCTGATGGTCTTTTACTTTTTGGAAATTTAATTACATGCCAGATCAGTATATGCAATAACAGCAAATGCCTTCCCTTAATGGAGTACAAATACACTCCCAAGTGAGTTTACATGACCTTAGAAGCACCATCTAGTCTGAAATATTCATGATAAAGCAAATTTCCTTAGTATTAGCTATAGGCTCATTTTTGGGTAATTGTGACCCTAATTTACTCCAGTTATTCCTGCTGAGTCCCTCTACATCTTTCCATGTCTCCAGGCCCTACATCCTCTCAACCTCGTGAAAATCTAACATGTAACTCCAAGGAGCCACAACGGTTTAGTATTCCTTGGTATTCTTACTCTTTGTCTCATTTTGTAGATGTTTATAATATGGGCTTAAAAAGGCAATGAGACAGCTGGAAAAAGGTTTGTTTCTCTCTGCCTTTATTTAGCATTTGCTTCATAAAGCAGGAAAATAGCATCATTTTCATGATTCATAATCTTTTTTCCTTATATTTGCACCAAAAGGAAGAAAGATGTCAGTAGATTTCTAGAATAAAAGTTTGTGTTTGGCAGTACTGTGTACTCTTTTATTTGATTTGCAAAGCAAAAAGTTTTAAATGGGAAGACTATCCAAATATGGCAAATAGGATAAGACTAACAGAAGAATTAGTGAGAGGGTCAATGTGTTGAAAAAGACTCTCTTCTTGACCAACTTTACACAGGCTTCTCTGAGCCCTCTTTTCAACTAGGAATTGTCCTTGGGCCCTATCTTTGGCTTGCCTAATCTAGTTGTAGCAAGAATCCAGCTAAATCAGTTTAGTGAGAATCCCCCCAACCGTTGAAGTCTAATCAGCCTGGCCTGTCTTCAGCAAGAAACCAGTTAAGTTGGTTTAGCTAGAATCCCCCTACTCCTGATGTCTCCTCTTAGCAATTTCCCGTCTATCCACAGTCCCCACCACTCTGCTCCTTAGCTATAAGTCCCTGGCTATCTTTACTGTGTTCAGAGTTGAGCCCAATCTCTCTTCCTTATTGCTGCAGTTTTCATACCTATCACAATATTCCTGAATCAAGTCTTTAGTACCATTTTAACAAGTGTCAGAATCAGTTTTCTTTTAACAGTATTAAATAAATGGTCATTGTGTATAAATATTCTAGACTGCCCTAGTATTTTCTGAAATCAAATCAAAATTATTAAGCTTGTACTTTTTTTCTTCCAAAGTACATATCTACATAATGGTATAGAGGCTTGTGTGGCAAAATTTACCCAATTTTCCCTAATAATATTGCCAGTAATAAACTCTCTCATGCTATCTCCACCATCAGGGCCATTCTTCTCACTATTTCTTCTTCCCTGACCATTCTTCCAATCTCTTTTCACATGGCTGACTCTGTCTCTGAGACTTGGTCTCAGCTTAAATGTCTCAGTTAAAAGTATTCTGACCAGTTTGTCTAAATAATGCCCACTCTTATTTTCTATCACTCTATTCGTAAGGAATTTAAAATAATAGGCCCACATTTACATCCCAATTTAATAGTTAATTGTCTATTTCCCATTTCAACAAGCCAGACCTATGTTATATTCACTAATCTATGCCCAGATGGTAATGATAATAATCATATACTTAGTTCCTAAATTAATGACTTTTTAACAAAAATTAATTATGGAACTATTATTGTTATAATCTAGGTATAAGACAGTGAATAAAACGTTAACATATTTAATACCATATTGTGAAAATTACACATTACTTCTAGTAGAAAAAAAAAACTTAAAAGTGTATGCTGTTAGGCTCATTAAGCAGATTACAATACAGAGTTCCAGAAAGCTTGAGAAGCTTACAGAGGAACATATGACTAGTAGGTGATATAGCTGAGATTTAAGGGCAGATCATTTTGATTCAGACTCTTTATACCTGACCTGCTTGTTCATCTTGCCAGAATGAGAGGTCAGTTTTCTCCCCTCCATCTTACATGTAATATATTGTTCAACCCATCTATAAAAGCATCTCTCCAGGACAAGTACTGAGGCATTACTTTTTGATGAACTGGAGATAATGTGAGTACCCATCTGTTTCTCTGGCATTTGCCCTTCTAGTTAATATTTGCATGCTATTGATATGGGTACAAAACAAAAATTCCCTGAAAGAGGCAAGACATGCAGACCATAAACAATCGTTTTTTTTTTCCCCCAGAATATTTCCCCTAAGGCTGCTCAGAGACATTACATAACTAACTGATGGTCGGATCTCACTGATAACCGGAACACCCTTGTAAAGGCCAAATGAGGTTAGAAATCCACAGACATACACAGTTCAGGAATTAAAGGGAGAGCATCATTTTCATCTTTTGTCCTTTCATTCCAAATATTCTTATGCCAAAAATAAACATAGACTAGTCTAGAATATCATATAGGACTGTTAGATACTTCAGAAGAAAATAAAACACACAGAGTTTTGAGATTTAAAGAAACCAAACATCCATAAGATGTGATGATTTTCTTATCTGTCCACTTTAAAGGGTTGGAAGTGGAACTTAGAATCACTTGCAATGAATTGTCCACATAACTGTGCATGGATTATCTTTGACGTGCTGGATTTATTCAATTTCTTCATTAAAATAGAAAGTGGCTTTAGAGACCTCCTTTTACTTTTGATTATATGGTAAAGTCAGCCTATGACATGAGTTTGCATCTGTGATCTGACATGTGCAGAGTTTACAAGGAAAAATGAAAGAGAAAAAGTTATTTCTCTTTCTGTCACAACCAACATATTTATCTAGCAAGTAAAATTAGACACTTTAGATCTGAATCATCCTATCATAACGAAGTGTCAATCTCTAATGCATGATATATGCTTTATACTCTATTTAAAGCCCTAAATGTTTCTAAATCTATAAAAAAATTTACTGGTAGATATTTTTACATTTCATTCACCAATAAAACATATGAGATAAACCAGTGTACTAGTGTCAGTAAAATTCTACTTTTTAAAGTGTAATAATCTCTTTAAAAATCACCTTTACCAATGTTTTTTGATTTTATATTTTTATATTTGTTGTATACTTAACATTTCATTTTATTAAGACATTTCATTTATTAAAACATAAACTAATGATATGACATTGGGGACTTCATTTTACTTCTTACTGATGACTTTTTTTTCTTTAAGTAACAAAGCACTATCTACAAATAAGATTGGAATGCATAGTTTATAAAGTATTTTCTAATTTAGCCAAGTAAGCCTGACTCCATCTTGCATCTGTCATACCAGTAAAAATGTGGATTAAATAATAGTGTAGAATATTCTGGGACTCAGAAGACAGGCTTCAGATATGGGGCACCCAAATGTGCAAAACAAAACAGACAAAGCTAGATGGTCAGATAAGTGACAGAATAGTTCGTACTTGAGAACTACTTGGGCTTATTATCTAACCTAGTGGCTTTCAAATTCTAGTTACCAAACGAGCATCATCATTATCACTCAGGGATTGTTATAAATGCAAATTATTGAGCCACATCCCAGACCTACTGAATTAAAACTCTGGTGATGGGGCCCAGCAAGCCAGGTTTTCATAAACCCTTTGGGTCATTCTGATGCAGGCTAAAGTTTGGGAACCACTGTTCTAGGCAAGTCATTTATTTGTTTCTTCATCCATCACACATTTCTAAGTTCTTACCACCTGCTAGGAGTTAGGTGAGTAACAGGGGCAGAAATAAGGGCTAATGTATAAACAGCAACCATTTATGGTGAGCTTGCTCCTTAACAAGACATTTTCATAGCTAACATCATTTAGCCTTTATTATGACCTCATAACTCAGGCATTATTCTTACTGTAATGTTCAAAATTCCCTTTTGAGAGGGCAATGGAAACACATGACAACAAGTTTTGTTGGAGAAGTACTTCGTTCTGCCTAAGACAATACAAGGTAGTTGCCCAGAAGAGGCGATATCTGAATTGCCTCGAATTTAAATCGAATTTCTGAAGAAAAGTCAAGTTAAAGAAAAGTAGAAGTAATTGTGTATCAGGTAATTTACAAAGCAATTCATATTCTGTCATTTATTTATCACAACAACCCTCTGAGGAAATTATTAGCAATCCTCTATTAAAAACTTAAAAACTAAACCTGGATCTAAATGGATAACTAATTGCTGAAGCCACTCAACTTTCAAGTGGCCGAGAAGGGACTTGAACCCTGGCATAAACCCAGAGCACCTGCAAATCCTCTGACATGTGAAAGAATATAATATGGTCAGGAAGGTTATGATGTTAAGAGAGATTGGAGTGTAGGGTCTTTAAAGAGTGAGCTTAGGGCTGTCTTGAAACATGCATGACTGTTTGGAAACAGGTTCTGAAGAGCTCTGATTACTCATGTGATGAGTTCAGATTTTTGTCCTTCCAGATGAAAGTCTCAGTGGAAGTATATACAAAATAAAATGGTATGACACTTGTGAATTAATGTGACTCTCCTAGCACATGTGTCTGTAAAATTTTCTTATGAGTGTCCAGATACTGAATATTTCCTGCTTATTGGTCCATATAGTCTTCATCACAACTACTCAAATCTGTAGTTATAGCACAAAAGGATATATAGACAATACATAAACAAGTGGACATGACTTTGCTCCCATAAATTTTTATTTATTGACACTGAAATTTGAATTTCATGTGATTTCCACATATCAAAAAGGTATTATTTAATTCGTTTCAACCATTTAAAAATGTAAAAAGCTGTCTTAACTTTCAGAGCATACAAAATAAAAAAAGTGAGCTGAACTTGACATACAGGCGATTGTTTGCTGACCCATGCAGTAACTCATCACCTCAGAACTCTCAGTAATTCAGAGAAAGTTACGAGGCAAGGATATTCAAACAGGAAGAGAAAAGAAAGAAAGAGGTAAAGGGGGAAAATACCATTGTAAATCATTGGGAGGATGGTTAAAAATGATTTTGTGCCTTTATTGCTCTGAAACAAACAAGCAATCTGCCTCCTACAAACTGGGACTTACCGTTATGGCATCTTAGTGAGATTTAGAAAAATGCCCATCTACCCAGGTGGAAGCATGGGCTCTAAAGCCTAACTCAAATGGATTTCAGCCTCACTTGCTCCAAAGCCAAATCAGTTTGGTCATTCTTGCAACAACAGTTTATGGCAGCCCTGGATTCTTTATTATTCCATCACCTATTTTTCTTTTTATTTTTCACCTCTCATTTCTGTTTGTAAATAAACTCCATCTCACATAACAAGTCTCTCATGACCAAAATATAAAATATTAAGTACATAACATCTTTATTTTCTGTCTAGCACCAACCATTAGTCATCATCTATGAAGACTATGGCTCACTAAGTATTAATGCTATATCTCCTATCTTTCCTTTAAGTTTGATAACTACTGCATAGTCCTCGTAAGAGAAAAAATATGTTCAGATCCCTTAAACTGAGCTGCTACGGAGAGTTAATTGAGGTCAGGTTACAGCTAAATGAATAAATGCCAGAGGAAGAGTTATAAATAAGAATATTGACATGCTCCAAAAAAATCAAATAGAGCAAAAACTAAGCACAGTAAAGAAAAGAGTGACTCTCACTACAAAGAAGGAGAACTAAGCATCATGTTTTGGGTTGGAATAAGTAGAACTATAATGTAAATGGTAAGAGAGAATTTCTGTTATCTTAAATTCTTGGTCACAGATGACGCTGGTTATCAAGATACCTTCTGAATGTTTCCTTGGAACCTGGCTACACAAAGCATGTTCAATGAATTTATACACTCCTAATATTCTGTTTTGAAACACTTGAACCAAAAGAAATTAAATTCTTTTAACTTTTACATAACATAACAATGGTTATTTCTTCAACAAATCCAAAAATGTTTTGACTTTCCTTGTTTCTTCCATTCTGGAGGTTCCAAGACTATAAAACAAAAGTGGTCATCTCATGTTAATTCAGAGAAGTATCACAGAATTGCAGATTCTAGTAGACCTACTTTCAAATTTGAGTTCCACCCTTACGACTGTGTAACTTTTGGCAAGTTGCTTGTTTCTGTGAAGCAGTAAATTTTTTATTCATAAAATAGGAATCATAATTCCTACTTTACAGCTGTATTGGGAGGACTGAAAGTGGCTATAATCAAGATAAGGATTAAATTATAGGTATTGTAATAAAGCTCACAAAGAAAAAGTGATTGTTGCACAAATATGCCAAGAATTTTCCTATCATTATGTAAAGGGTAAATATTTATCAGTACAAGCGAATCTTATTCTTTGCTTGAATTATTGATAATCTTTTTCTGGCTCTGATATGTGGCACGCCTAACATTTATGTAATTTGGGAACTCAAATACGATTCCATTCATTTATGAGATTGAATGGCCTTTCCCAAAGACAAAATACCTTGAATAATATAATTATATAATAAGATGTGCCAATAGAAGCAATACAAAAATTGACAATTATTTTTTCTTAACCCTTGTTTATAACCTAACCTTAAGTATAGGAGAACCAGATATATAATAGCATAATTTGGTAGAATACCCTGTAACATACCCATTTCAATGCATTTTCTTCCCAGTAAGTGAAATTTCCCCCATAAAACTGATTTATTTGAATTAAGCTTTTCTCTCTAATTCAGATTACTGAATTTCCAATAAATATAACATATTAAGGCTCAAATAACTTAACAACAGTTATTTTTATCAAATGTTTCAGACAGTGGATGGTTAGCATGGAAATAAAGGGCCATGAAAATTAAAAGAGTGAGGCAGAACTAAAGGTGAGTTTGAACCCTAGCTGTAGTGTAAATAAACATACTTGGTATGGAATTTTAGACTATTTACTTAATCTCTCTTTGTTTCATGTATCATATGGAAATTATAATATTTCCTACCACATACATTTGTTGTGAAAAGTAAATGAGTTAACACATGAATATGTAAAGAACTTAAAAGAGTACCTTCCCATAAAAATTTCTTAATAAATACCATATGGGATTATGGTTATTATATCCACATGAGTATCCCACTGGAAATTAAATGCCAACTCAGAAAAAAATGTATTACCTTTTCCCTCTTAAGCTTGCTCCTTTTCCTTTATCATTGTTCTGGCCCTACCCTTTTCTTAATCACCTAAACTTAAAACCAGGGAGTCATCTGGGATTCTTTCTGTAACCATTTTCTCCCCATCCAATCAGTCATCATATTTGCGAATTACACTTTCTAAATAGGACTCCTTCTCTTCATTCCAGCTTCATCTTAATTAGGATTACAACTCAGGAAGTCATTATTTCTTGTCTTGATTTTCCTAATTACCTTAAATCTGGTCCGGTTGTCTTGGGGCTCTAGGCCCTTCTCTGGTAGTTAGCAGCCAAGATGGCCCCTGATGATCATCATCTCCTTTATGCATATTATTGTGAAGGCTACTCCTACACCAAACTGAATCAAAGTTGTTTTTGTTGTTTAATAATGGAATATGGTGAAACTAATTAATAGTGCGTGCCTTCCTAGGCTAGGTTATAGAAGGTATTGCACCTTCCTCCTTGGTCCCTAGGCCTATAGCCATGATGCTGCGAGGATGCACACAGTCCCATGGAGAGGGCCATTTAGAGAGAAACTGAGGTGCTTGGTCAACAGGAAGAATTTGCCAATCAGTGAAAGAATCACGTTGAAAATGTGTCTTCTAGCCTCAGTCAAGCCTTCAGATGAATTCAACCAACATTCTAACTGCAACCACATGAGGCCCCTGAGTCAGGCTGAGTCAAGCTGCTCTCTGGAATTCCTGACCTACAGAAACTATGGAGAAATAAACCAAGGTTCTGTGTTTTCGGGTAATTTGTTATGCAATATCTCTTTTAGGACCACTAAACCAACAGACTAAACTTTCAAAATCGCAAAAGATGTAGCTTCTGTGGTAAAACCTTCAATGAGGCTTATTTGCCTACAAAATTAAAGTCAAAACTTTTATTAATAGTAATTATGAGGTCTTTATCTTCTCCTGTATATTTTTTCTCTCTCATCCCCATACAGTTTTGTTCCAAATGCACATGTGCACATGCACACACACACATACACACACATACACAGTCTCCCATCTTCATTCTTTTGAATATGCTCTTTTTTTCTGAATAATCACATGAGCTTATTCTACCTGAGTATTTCTCGGCACAAGTATCATCTTTATTCCACAGCTTTTCTGGATTCCCCCAGGCAGATGTCCTTTAAGCTGCCATTATACCCTGAGTATATTTCCTAGTGCAGTAATTACCATATTTAAAATAATTTGTTTGTGTCTGTTTATCCCTTGAACCCTCCCTCCACTAAACTGTAAAAATCTTTTTAGAACATGCTTAATACTTAATAGGTATCAATAAAAAATTTATGTATAGTTGAATTTTAAATAAATTGTTTCTGCTGAGAAATTTCACTGAAGAAACTCATATACCCCCCAGTTTCCTCTTGGGACATGTTACCTACATACTTCAATTACCTCTTCGGTTTCAAGAATATATGTCTTCATGTGAGAGAATAATTTTCTGTGTGTTTTAGACTATGCTGAACACAAGCATTGGTGATGGCCTCATTAACTCTTGGGTTCTAACAAATTTTCATTGGCCAAGATTATATACAAATTTATGGTCATATTACAATTTTGTTTGTTTC
The DNA here is from genome assembly GCA_963575035.1 of Avahi laniger. Classification (NCBI taxonomy): domain Eukaryota; kingdom Metazoa; phylum Chordata; class Mammalia; order Primates; family Indriidae; genus Avahi; species Avahi laniger. The sequence continues at coordinate 18,336 of CAUYSK010072738.1, forward strand.
TTTTATAATATTGCCATGGTTTGGAAGTTCTTATTAGTTTGCTATATTTGATTATCCCTATGGAACTTAGATATTTTGATTTTGGCAGAGTTTTTTATAGAGCTTCACAGCTAATTCTTGGCAGTCAATTTGTAAGCTTGTAAAAGGGAATGTTAGCCAGAATTTGAATATCTTTCATTTTATTGCATATTACTGATTTAAAATATTTAATCTTTTGTAATGTAAATGACATGGAAAAATTGTCACAACAATTATACACAGCAAAACTTAGTATAATAAGAAAAGTTAACTTGTGAAAAGAAAATATAAGAAAGTGGACAATGCCACTAACATGAAAAAAGTTCATTAGAAAACGAAAAGTTGTTTCCAAATTCAATTAAGATGATATAAAGGAGCTGCCAAATATATATATTAGATTAAATGAAAAAATTGCATTTGTTTCAGTGAAGCTATTGAAACATTCACAAATCTCTCATTTAAAGACACCAAACTTTAACTCATTCATTAACGCATTGCTTCTCATAAATATATGAGCTAAGTAGTATGTGATTGAAAGTGGTTTTTCAAATGGGCAAAAAAATTATATCAATTTTCAGCAGATGTGAGCAATACAAGTTCTACTAACTAGGAAAAAAAGAGAGGTTTAGGGGCAGAATGATTTTGTACCTATCATAGTACAAATCAGATTTTCTTCAAAACACAAAGACATTAGTAAACATGTCTTATGAGTTCTCAAAACACTAATTAAAATCTAGTAACAGGTCCAGTGTAAAAATGACTGAACAGAGACATCTGCTGCCAGGGTAGGTGGAGCAGTGTGTTTCTCCTTCCCTCACATCTCTGGCAGTCAGCAGGCTCCTGAGCTTCTGGAGAGCCTATTTACCGTCATGAACTGAATAACTGCTGCTGCAGTGAACTGGGAGATTCTTGAGGACAAAGCATCAGGCTGCCAGCCCCCATGGGGCACTTCCTGTCACCATAGACCTGAGCCAAGATGGCAGGTGCCATATTGCTTTTCCACCCACTGTGCCCTTTTGTCCTCCCTAGGGGACTTTGGCACCACAGTTTTCACTTTGCCCATCCCCATACAAACATTTCCCAATTCTGGCCCAGACTGTAGGAGCCATGGGGGACCAGTGGGTCCTGGAGGATCTGAGTGACCCCAGAGCCTGGACGTTCCAGGTTGACTGCCTTCCAGAGAGAGGGAAGGAGATGAACAGAGTGCTAGCTTTCCTCCATCCAGACTCTTTTCCTCCTCCTCTCCTCCCATACCCATGGCTGCTGAGAGAGATGATTGAGCCAGGGCTCTCAGGAGCTTCTGTGTCCCCCCTGTTGGTGCATATACAACACCAGGGCTTCCACAGAGAAAGATTCAAATCTTTCCTCTTAAAGACCTTCAGAGGACCAAGGGATGTTCAGACTGTGCACTTCCTGCTCACCAGCCCTCCCCAGAGCTGCTTGCATGGCTGTTCCATCAGAGCAGGGCAGACTCTGAAGTGGAGGGAAATCAAACCTGCTTGAGCACCTCATAGGCAACTTGGGACTAGCATGCTTCTTCCTGGCATGATCAGGGATTGATCTTCAGGGACCTGAGGACAGGCAAGCAGGCAAGATCCCATACTCCCAGGATTCAATAGTGTGGCTCAGAGGCATGGAGGGGAAATCTATGAACTAATCTGAGGAGGCAAGGGAGCCTGAATGCGCAAAAATGAAAAGAGAGCATAGTGTGGGTCCCAGCTGCAGTGCACTCACAGGACACTCCTCTAACAACAGGAAGGCTGTGCTCTCAGCACAGATTGTATTCCTGGATAGGGAAGCCCCAAGCCCACACTGTCATCATGGGGGAGCTCAGCTAGTTTGAGCTCCTGCCACCTAGCAGATGCTAAAGGGATACCATGGAGCAGGGGAGAGGGGAAAGAGAAAAAACCCATTCCTGACAGCTAGATTGCGAATCTCAGATGGTTTTGCCTCCATAAGCAGATTTTCTGGCTGGGTGGGGCCACTTCAGCCCCTCCCTGGAAGCTTTCCTCAGAAGCTGGGAGCAGACCTTGACTCCTGCTGAAACAGCTGCCTTACCGGCTTTTATGGAGCCTAAGGGCAGGCTCACCCAACTCAGCCCTGCCCAGCCACACCCCTCAACCCAGCTCTGCTGTGCTTGAGAGTAAGGAGTGACCTGGGAGTCCCAGGGCCCTGCCCAACATGTGTGGCATTTGAGTGCCTCTAATGAAGGGCTAGAGCCAGTGACAGGTCCCCAAAACAACACTGAAGTTTTTTCCTTCCAGAAAGCAGCACCTATTAACAGGAGGTCAATTTGCACAGCCCTTTACAGCATTTACTGACCCAATTATGCAGGGTGTGGTTGATTCTTGCCCACAAACAACACCTACTATCTCAGAGATTAAACTGGGTGTGCCAATACAATTCACACTGTTAAGAAGATTGCAGGGCTGGGGAAAGAAAAAGTATTTCAAAGACCTACAACCTCCCTCATCAAAGAGAGACAGGAAATCTGCACACACACATAGTTCACCTCTGCTACAGCCTACAAACAACTAACAACTGAGAAAACCACCACACTAAGGACATCTAATACCAAGATATCCATTCAGAGCCTGGATAGCACCCACAAGCAAAGCCAAAGGTTCTTACCCAACATATTCTACAGATATACCTTTACCAGTGTGTGTGTGTGGGGGGGGGGAAGGAAGCCCCATCTAAACAAAATAAAATTCAAAAATAAGAAGTAACAGCTGCCACAGATGATAAGGAATCAGTGAAGGAACCTTGGAAGTATGAAAAATCAAAGTGAAAGAATACCCCCAAAAGAGCACACCAGCTCTCCAGCAATGGATATCAACAAAAATGAAAATATTGAAATGGAAGATAAAGAATTCCAAATATAAACTGTAAGGAAAGTCAATGAAATCCAAGAGAAAATGGAAAACCAACTCAAAGAAACCAGAAAAACAATTCAGGAAATGAATGAAAAATATACTAAAGAGATTGACATTAAAAAAAAAAAACAAATAGAATTTCTAGAAATGAGAAATTCATTTAAGGAAATACAAAACACAGTAGAAAATTTTAAGAATAGACTAGACCAGACAGAAGAAAGAATCTCACAGCTTGAAGACATCTTTTTTGAATTAAATTAGTAAGTCAAAAATAAAGAATAGAGAATTAAGAGGAATGAATATAGTCATCAGAATGGCCAAAGTAAACATGAAACAGGAACTCCTGTGAGCCATGAGGCAAAAATCTCCAGTATATTACAAGGGAAAACCCATCATGCTAATGACAGACTTTTCAACTGAGACCTTACAAGCCAGAAAGGATTGGGGCTCCATCTTCATTCAGTCTTCTTAAAGAGAACAACTGCCTGCCAAGAATTTTGTATCCTGCAAAACTAGATTTCATATAAGAAGGATAAATAAAGACTTTTCCAGACAAGCAAACACTGAGGGAATTTGTCAAGACCAGACTTGCCCTGCAGGAAATAATCGGAACTTCAGTATAAATGGATCAGCACAATAGATACGCACCAATGTAAAACCAGCCAAAAAATAAAGCTCAGAGCTCACATAAAGCAATAACATAAGAAGTAAAACAAAGCAATAAGGCACTACTCAACAGGATGAGCAGAACAGCATCCCACATATTAATTCTATTAATATCAATCAAAATGAATGGTTTGAATACTCCACTCAAGAGACATAGGCTGGCTCAATGGAAGAAAAAATACAACCCAACATATCTGCTGTCTCCAGGAAACACATCTAACCCCAAGAACTCATACAGACTCAAGGTGCAGGATGGAAAAAAGATTCCATGCAAATAAAAACCAAAAGAAAGCAGCAGTAGCCATTTTCATATCAGATAAAATTGACATTAAATCAATAATAGTAAAGAAAGACAGAGATGATCATTGTATAATGGTAGAGGGAACAATTCAACAAGAAGATACAACAATCCTAAATATTTATGCACCTAACACAGGAACACCCCAATTCATAAGGCAAACCCGACTAGTCCTAAACAAAGAGATGAACAGCAGCATCGTAATCGCTGGGGACTTCAACATCCCACTGACAGAAGCAGACAGATCATCCAAGCAGAAAATGAAGAAAGAAACACTGGACTTAAACAAACAGAAATCATTAAATGCGATTCACCACATAAGCAGAAGCAAAAGCAAAGACGATATGATCACCTCAATACATGCAGAAAAAGAATTTGAGAAAATTCAGCACACTTTTATGATAAAAACCCTCAAAAAACTAGGTGTAGAAGGAACATATCTCAAAATTATAACAGTCATATATGACAAACCCACAGCCAACATCATACTGAATGAAAAAAGTTGAAAGCATTCCCACTCATAACTGGAACAAGACAAGGATGCCCACTCACTTTCACTACTTCTATACAATGTAGTGCTGGAAGTCTTTGCCAGAGCAATCAGGCAAGAGAATGAAATAAAGGGTATCCAAATTGGCAAAGAGGAGGTCAAGCTATTGCTTTTTGCTGACGATATGAACTTATATTTACAAAACACCAAAGACTTCACCAAGAAACTCCTGAAATTGATAAATAAATTCAGCAGTCTCTCAGGTGACAAAATCAGTGTACACAAATCAGTAACATTCTTATACACCAATACCAGTCAAGCTGAAATTCAGATAAAAGACTCAATGCTATTCATGATAGCTACACACACACACACACACACACACACACACACACACACAAAAGTGCTAGGAAGATACCTTTTTTTTTTTGAGACAGAGTCTCACTCTGTTGCCCTGGCTAGAGTGAGTGCCGTGGCATTAGCCTAGCTCACAGCAACCTCAAACTCCTGGGCTCAAGCGATCCTACTGCCTCAGCTTTCTGAGTAGCTGGGACTATAGGCATGTGCCACCATGCCCGGCTAATTTTGTCTATATATT
>CAUYSK010072740.1:0-63892 GCA_963575035.1 Avahi laniger
ATATCCCTAAGACATTTGTTCGGAAACCTCCAGGGGATGCCTGAAATCTAGTATTGTACTAAACCCTAGAAATACTATGTTTTTTTTTTTTTTTTTTTGAGACAGAGTGTCACTGTGTTGTCCAGGCTACAGTGCTATGGCGTCATCCTAGCTCAGAGCAACCTCAAACTCCTAGGCTCAAGCAATCCTTCTGCCTCAGCCTCCCGAGTACCTGGAACTACAGGCATGTGCCACCAGGCCCAGTTAATTTTTTCTATATATTTTTAGTTGTCTGATTAATTTCTTTCTATTTTAGTAGACACAGGGTCTCGCTCTTGTTTAGGCTGGTTTTGAACTCCTGAGCTCAAACAATCCACCTGTCTCGGCCTCCCAGAGTGCTAGGATTACAGGCGTGAGCCACCGCACCCAGCCTGCTATGTGTTTTTGATCTGATAACTGAGGTGGCTACCAAATTTTTAAAAAAGGGGGGAGGGGAAAGAAGCAGTACGGAGGCACTCTTCCCTTGCTCACTAGAGTGGTATTAAAAAGAACTAGTTGAGAGCCAGGACTTCACTGCTTCTCAGAAGTAATGAGTTCACCCCCATGATGTCAGTGGAGTGTGTCACAAATATAACAGTAAATAGAACCAATCAAAAATATATATATAACCAAACAGTAATCAAATAACAACATGGCAGGAGTAAATTATTACCTACCAATAACAACACTGAATGTAAATGGACTAAATTTTTCAGTCAAAAGGCACAGAGTGGCTAAATGGATAAAAAAATAAGAGTTTACTATATGTTGTTTGCAATAAACCTACTTCACCTATAGGCTCAAAATAAAGGATGGAAAAAGGTATTCCATGCATATGGAAATCAAAAAAAAAGAAGCCATACTTACATCAGATAAAATATATTTCAAGACCAAAACTGTAAAAAGAGACAAAGAAGGTCATTATATAATGATAAAGGGGCCAATTCAGCAAGAGGATATAGCAATTCTAAATATATATGAACCCAACACCGGAGCACCCAGATATATAAAGAAAATATTATCAGAACTCTCTGAAAATATTATCAGAGCTAAATCTCTTTAGCTCTTCAATGAAGAGATTTAGAAGGAAATTAAAAAATTTCTCAAAACAAATGAAAATGAAAACACAACATATCAAAACCTATGGGATACAGTAAAAGCAGTAATAAGAGAAAAGTTTACAGTAATAAATACCTACATCAAAAAAGTAGAAAAGTTTCAAATAAACAATCTAACTGGAAAAACAAGAGCAAACCAAATCCAAAATTAGAAGTAAATAAATAATAAAAGTCAGAACAGAAATAAATGAAATTACAACAAAAAATTGCAAACAATTAATGAAATGAAAATTTGATTTTTTAAAAAGATAAACAAAATTGAAACACCTTTAGCCAGACTAAGAAAAACAGAGAGAAGATCAAATAAAATCAGAGATGAAAAAGACAACATTACAACTGATACTTCAGAAGTCCAAAGGATCATTAGAGACTATTAATACTCTGAGAAATTATATTCCAAAAAACTGGAAAACCTAGAAGAAATCAATAAATTCCTAGACACGTAAAACCTACCAAGAATGATCCAGAAAGAAATCTAAAACCTAAATAAACCAATAACAAGTGTAACAAGATAGAAGCAGTAATAAAAAGTCTCCCATCAAAGAAAAGCCCAGGATCTTATGGCTTCATTGCTGAATTCTATCAAGCATTCAGATAACTAATATTAATACCACCTACTTAAACTATTCAAAAAAATTGAGGAGGGGGAATACTCCCAACCTCATTCTATAAGGTCTGTATCTATCACCTGATATTAAAACCAAAGACCCCACAAAAAAAGAGAACTCTAGGCTAGTATCTCTGATGAACATAGATGCAAAAATCCTCAACAAAATACTAGCAAACTGAATTAAAAACACTTTAAAAAGATTATTCATCATGATCAAGTGGGATTCATCCCTGGATACAAGAATGGCTCAAGACATGCAAATCAATCAATGTGATACATCATATTAAGAGAATGAAGGACAAAACCCATATGGTCAATTCAATTAATACTAAAAAAAAGCACTAGATAAAATTCAACATCCCTTCATGTTAAAAACTCTCAAAAACCTGTATGTAGGAGGAACTTACCTCAACGTGATAAAAGCCATATATGACAAACCCACAGCTAGTATCATACTGAATGAGGAAAAGCTGAAAACCTTTCCTCTAAGATCTGGAACAAGACAAGGATGCCCACTTTTACCACTGTTATTCAACATAGTACTGGAATTTCTAAGCTGAAGCAATCAGACAAGAGAAAGAAATAAAGGGCATCTAATTTAGAAAGGAAGAAGTCAAATGATCCTTGTTTGCAAACAATATCATCTTATATCTAGAGAAACCTAAAGACTCCCTCCCAAAACTATTAGAACTAATAAACAAATTCAGTGAAGTTGCAGGATACAAAATCAACATACAAAAATCAGCAGACTTTCTATATACCATCTATAAACAATCTGAAAAAGAAATCAAAATTAATCCCATTTACAATAGCTAGAGATAAAATAAAATATCTAGGAATAAACTTAACCAAATAAGAGAAAGATCTCTATAATGAAAACTATAAAACATTGATGAAAGAAATTGAAGAAAACACAAAAAATTGGAAAGACATTTCATGCTCATGGATTGGAAGAACTAATATCATTAAAACATCCATACTACCCAAAGTAATCTATAGATTCAATGCAATACCCTTCAAAATATCAATGACATTCTCCACAAAAACAGAAAAAGTAATACTAAAATTTAAACGGAATGACAATAGACCCACTATAGCCAAAGCCATCCTGAGCAAAAAGAATAAAACTAAGGGAATCATATTATCTGACTTCAAATTATACTACAGAGCTGTAGTAACCAAAACAGCATGGTACTGACATAAAAACAGATACATAGATCAATGGAACAAAATAGATAACCCAGAAATAAACTCACACATCTATAGTGAACTTAGTTTTGACAAAGCTGCCAAGAACATACATTGGAGAAAGGACAGTCTCTTCGATAAATTGCGGCGGGAAAACTGGATATCCATAATAACAAGAATGAAACCAGATATTTATTTCCCATCATACACAAAAATCAAATCAAAATGATTAAAGACTTAAATGTAAGACCTGAAACTATGAAATTGCTAAAATAAAACATTCGGGAAATGCTTCGGGACATTGGTGTGGGCAAGGACTTCTCAAGTAATACCCTCAAAGCACAGGCAATCAAAGAAATTGGACAATTGGGACCACATAAAGCTAAAAAAATTTCTGCATAGCAAAGGAAACAATCAACGAAAGGAAGATACAATCCACAGAATAGTAGAAAATATTTGCAAACTACCTATCTGACAAGAGATTAATAACTAGAATATATAAGGAGCTCCAACAACTCAACAGGAAAATAAAATCAAATAATCTGATTAAAAAAATGGGCAAAGGATCTGAATAGACATTTCTCAAAAGAAGACATACAAATGACCAACAATTATATGAAATAATGCTCAACATCATTAGTTATCAGAGAAATGCAATTCAAACCTACAATGAGATATCATCTCATCCCACTTAAAATGGCTTTCATCAAAAAGACAGGCAATAACAAATACTGGTGATGATGTGAAGAAAAGGGAACCCTCATTCACTCTTGGTAGAATTGTAAATTAGTACAACCACTGAGGAGAACACTATGGTGGTTCCTCAAAAAACTAAAAACACAACAATTAATATTTTATACGACCCAGTAATCCCACTATTGGGTATATATCCAAAGGAGGGGAAATCAGTATATCAAAAAGATATATGTACTCCCATGTTTATTGCAGCACTATTTACAATAGTGAAAATATGAAATCAACCTAAATGTCCATCAATGGATGAATGGACAAAGAAATTTTGGTACATATATACAATGGAATATTATATAGCCACATATAAGAATGAAATCCTGCCATTTGCAATAACATGGATGGAACTGGAGAACATTATGTTAAGTTAAATAAGCCAAGCACAGTAAGATAAATCTTGCATGTTCTCAATCATATGTGGAGGCTAATATTAAAATAATTGATCTCATGGAGACAGAGAGTAGAATGATAGTTGTGAGAGGCTGTGAAGGGTGACAGGGAGGAGATAAAATGGGGATGGTTAATGGGTGCAAAAATATAGTTAGAATGAACAATATCTGATAAGCAACAAAGTGGCTATAATCAACAATAAATTAGGGTATACTTTAAAATAACTAAAAGAGTGGAATTGGAATGGTCCTAACACAAAGAAATGATAAATGCCTGAGGTGTTGGATACCCCAATTATCCTAGTATGATTAATTCACATTGTATGTCTGTATCAAAATGTCACATGTACCTTAAAAGATATACAACTATTATATACTCATAATTAAAAATTAAAAAATGCAATATCTGTGAATCATATAAAGTGAAGCACAGTAAAACAAGGTGTACCTGTAAATGGGGACTTACGGTATAAAGGAAATAGCAGTACAAAACCATAGGGAAAGACGCAATTGATAAGGTTGGTATGACTTCTTTTCACACGGAAAAGATAAAAGAAAATCCAATTCCTTTCTCAAAAGATGCACATGAATATATTTTTGGTACATTAAAAACTAACTGTGAACAGAACTTAAAAAATTTATTTTAAAATATAGGACATACATATGTATATGTATGTGCATTCAATGAGATACAAAAGTTTTAGATAAGACATGAAAAGCATAAGTCATAAAGAATGACAAATTTATCACATTAAAAGTAAAAATATTTATATAATTTAAAAAGTGAAGATATTTGCATAACATAAAACAAGTAGAGAAATAGCATCTGTAATAAAAATCTGAAAGAAAAATAATCCAATAGGAAATGGGAAATACATTTCAACTTGAAATTCATTAGGTAGAAATCTGAATTAACAACAAAGGAAAAGATGCTCTAACTCTTCAGCTCCAAAGATTGTACAAATCGATATAGCAGTGAATATTTTATTACATAACCACTGGATTGGAAAAAATTAAATATCTGAGACTACCTGTTGTTATGGGTGGAAACTTTCATGTAGTGCTGTTAGTAAAAATATATTAATATATGACCACTCTGAGCAACTAAATAGCAGTATCTAGTGAGGTTAAAAATTACTTATCTCTTTGCCTAACAATTCTGCCTCTAGGTATGCCACATAAAGAAACTCTTGCACTTGTGTATCAGGTTCCATTAGAAATATGTTTACTACAACACTATTTGTAGTGGCAAAAAAAAAATATGATCTAGTATAAACACCCATTAATAAGGAATAGATAAATTCTGCTATGTTTATGTAGGGGAATATATTACAATGAATGAGTTAGGTTGATGCGCATCAATGTGGATAGTTTTCAAAAATATAACATTAAGTAAAAAAGGAAGTTGCAGGAATCATCTAGTATGGCATCGTTTGTGTTAAAATTTTAAAATCATAAAATTCCACCTCAATATTCTTTATGGATAGTAAAATTATGGCAACATAGCCTGGAAGGATACACATCAAAAATTTTTATAGTGATTGTCCCTAGGGAAAGAAGGGAATGGGACCAGAGAGCCAAATAAGGAGATGCAGTTTTATCCTTATGCTTTATCCTTTTGATTAAAAATGTCTGTAAAGATAAAATAAAGCTACTCCAGTGGCAGGCTTGTGGGCTCATAGTGTGTCCTTAAGACTGTAGATAATAATTTATAGAAAGAGAGTGAAAAATAAAGGAGGAAAGTTCATACTTTTCATATAATTTACATAGCCGTGTTTTCAGCAGTGGTTTGGAGGTGGGGAAGGAAACCCGAGAGCTGCGAGCAGCAGCGAGAGAGGACACACCGGTGAGGCAGCCGGACACAACCAGGTGGAAATCGCTGAGCAAATGCACAAAGCAAGCCTTTCAGAGATGTGAGGGAGTCTATTAGACTGGTCAACTAGACTGGCGAAAGGTAACTTTTACAGGAGCCTAAGTTTCCAGAATCCAAACACAGATACATTTTTTAATTATTACACATTACTTCTAAAACTGCATAACCTTTTAATCCAGCTGTAACATTTTAACAAGCACTCATATGACATAACAGCTTGCCTTGTGTGCACAGTCCTGGAAGCCTTCCCTGGACCTGGCCAGTTTCTAATACTCCCTTCCTTTCTCCCACAGCCACAGATATCTGACCTAACCTCTTTGTTCCAGCTGCCACTTTCTAATTTCTCTGCTTGAATTCTGCTCTAACCAGCTGTTAAAACACACTGATTTCCCCACTACTTGTCTTCCTTATCTCTAAAATAAGCCCATGGTTTGGGAGATCACAAATGCAATAATGAAACAAAGGGGGGAATGTAATAGCATTCTTTCTTTTTTTTATTCCCACCTCCCTTTTCATTTAACCAACGTTTATTGAGAGACTCCATAAGCAACAATCTCTTCTCCCATAAGAGTTTGCAATCTAAGCGGTGGGGGCATGGTGGAAGGAATGTGGAGGAGAGGTGACCAAAAAAGTCATCTAACATGATAAAGTGTAAAATATCACACAATTCATCAAGGTACAAACATTTGCACATCAATTTAACCTGCAAAGCACTATTTACTGCATATATTTGCAACTCTATTTCTTCATACTCTGGTTTTCACCCATTACTAAGTTCAAGGTGATATTTTATCAAGGCATGACTCTTTCTTGGGAGTATTTTCATGTTGATTGGACTTTTGGAGTGAGGGAAAGGGCATGGCACTGCCTATCTGCCTCAACTGTAAGCAGGGCTAGCTCCGAACAGAGAGGTCCAATTTGTGGAAGAGGCAACATGTGGGAATAGTAACTCTTCTTGCCTCTGTTAGAAAATAGAGTTTTAAGGTAGAATTTCCATAGATTCCCTAACCATCCCTGTCCCCCTGGTTTTCAGCAGAAGCTTTATATCACAGTGGCTTAGGTGGAAGGAGGTGAAGTGATGACGGCAGTCTCTACCGCGGCTGCTACCTACCCCCAGCCTGAATGTCTTTGGCAAAGGACTGCTGTTTCTCTATAAAGCAAGGGCTTTGCATGTCACCTTTGAATGGCTGATGATTCTTGCTAACATTTAAGGAAAAGCAGTATCTTCTCTTATGTCTCACTGTTCACCACCAAACATGATACTCCTCTCTGTCCCCTAGGACTAGTCTCTATGTACACTCAAATATTCTTTGGCTTTCTCTTTGACCAAATCACACCATCCTTTGATGACAGGGCCCTCTCCTGTTGATTTTCCATGAGTGATATCAGTGTATAGAGCAAACGACATAGAAGCATTCAGTAATTACTTGTCGGAATCATGATATCTCAGAACCAACGGTCTTCGAGAGATCATATTGCCCTGTGGTTTTCAAATTGTGTTCTGAGAAGCCCCCGGGTTCCCTAGAGAGGCTTCAGAGGATGAGGCAAGGTCTTGGCGGCGAGAACACTGCATCCTCATCCTCCAATTCAAGTAACACAGTTACGGTACTTTTTGCTTTATAATTGGATTCCCAAATAAGACTTTATTTTCAAAAATGGTTCTTCTCTCAAAAAAGAGGATGAAAACCATTGAGTTTAGGTATTAACTTTACTTTTATAAGGAAATAAAAAGTTAAAGTTATTTTCTATCAAGGTCACATAGTTTTATGTTTAACTGACTTGATGTTTGCAGAAGAATTCTCAGCACTGTGAGAAGCTGTTAAGGAAGACATGTGGGAGCCTTTGATTTCTATTGTCCATCTTGCAATACCATATAAACAGGAACATGTTCCTCGAAATACCAAGTCAAAAGTGAAAGAATAATTATGTTTAATTTATTAACAAAGCAATTCTGGTAGGTATAAAGTCAAGGAGGAAGGAGAAGGTAGAATTTTCTACCTTGAATTTTATAATAAACATCATGCCCTGCTCTAGCAGTTGGGAGAATAAGAGTGATCAACTGGTACAGGTATAATTTTTGGATCATTCAACCTAGCTGTTACCTTGTAAATAAGCATTTCTCATTAAAGGAAGTGCAATGGGTTATGTAGACTTTTTGGAAAGCAATTGTTTACTTTCATCTGCAGTTATAGGAGGAAGTACTAAGTCATCAAGTTTCCGTTCCTGCCTTCGTTAGCATGGTGATCTCTAATGGAGGTCATTTATGAGGCTAATCAATTCTGTTCAAGGAAGTCACTAAAAAGGGAGACAATTATGTTAGGCACCAAAGTAGGTGAGGAAGAAAATTCACAAAAAACCAACTTTGATCTCTACTGCAGGCTTTGGCTTAATGGTCTGGAAAACTAATAATCATTAATTTTCTCAAAAAGATGTCATATGGCTAGAGCTATAATGTTCAAATAACATGTCATTATATTTTTTCATAATGAGCAGAAGCCTCTTTTAATCATTTTGAAACCAACTACCACAAAATGTATTGCTTTATTCCTGTAATATCTTTACCACAAGTCTTCTAACACAGAAAATGATCTTACTTCCACAGTTATCCATGGAAGACAGAATTTGATTTTACATTCAGATCTCATTTAACTTAACAAATAGAATAACATTTTTCTCTATTCTTCCTGGTACTTTTCCTAATCTTTGAAAAGTACTGTTTGTCTTCTGTAAAATTTTCCAGGTTATGTTAAGAACTAACTGCCTATCATTGTTTATACTTTAAACACAAGGACCTACAACAGTATGTGGAAATGATGTTTAAAATAGCCCCCTTCTTCCTTACTAATGTCCAAGACCGATGGTATATCCACCAATCTGAGTGAGTTTGATGGGGCAAAGGGTTGCTGCACAGTCTATCTTAACAGATTTAATGGGGGAAAGGGAGATATTCACCTATAATAACCCCAACCCCACCTTGGAAACTCACAGGCCACACTATTTTTCATCATCATTCTACTTCTTATCAAGGAATACCATACATATAGAGTTTATGACGTTTGGATTATTCCAAGTAAAGATTAGGAAGCAAAAAATCATTTGTGTAAGAAAATATAGTTTGTAAAAAGCTCACCTCTGATGGCAAAGATGTTGCTAGCTATTTCGGGCTTTTAGTTTTGTAAAGCATTAGCTGGAGACTAAGGCAGCCACAGATGAAAAAAACATCTGAGATTTTAAGAGGAAATATCTGTCAATGCAGGAGGAGCAAAAGGTAAAGAAGGTGAGGTGGGCAGTGGTACAGGAGGAAACACACTTTAGGTGAAAGGACTGAAAGCTTGCACCCAAATTCAAGGTTCTCTACCTCTGTATAGCAGAATTCCTCCCAGCTGAGTGCATAAAAGCAAAGCATACCAGGACAGAATAGCTACATGAAATGCTTCCTCCTCTGAGTTTGCTGAGGAGTGCTGACATCTAAAGTGTTCTCTGAATCTGTAGGATCTCCCATGGCAGGCCCCTTCAACCAAGAGAGAGAAAATCAGCTTACTGTGTACCTTATCTCCCCTATTTTCCAGACAAAATAACAGGCATGGAGTGAAGAAAGTCAAGTTAGAGATTTGAATAGGACAAGCCTTTCGTTGATTGTCATTGATGCTTATCTAGCCCTGGAGATAAATCTATGAGCCATGGGGGAAAAAAAATAGTTAAGGGAACTCGCTATAATTTGAAGCTTGAAATTCTAACCTACTATAATACCATGATTGTTATACCATCTAATTTTTTCTTGATTTACATTGCTTGAGATTTTTAAAAGTATTACTTAGTAAAATACATTTTTACCGAAATAATAACAGAATAACTATCATCAAACCAATCTCCAGATATTTGCTACAGAATCAAAAAGAAAAGAATTATTCCTACAAAACAGAATAAAAACTGGATAATCTTTGTATTTTGTTAGACACTTGAAGCTTTTTCTCTCAGAAGTATGTTTTTTCCTATTTTGCAAGCCATGGTCTCAAAGTCACAGACATCATCACTCTCTTTTCTTTGCCCATACCAGTTTTTGGTAACTTTTAGAATAAAGGATTCAAATTTCAGTCCACTCAAGACTCAAATCTTTCAATGAAAAGTTTCATTCTAAAGGATGTTGTTGCCCTTTGTACATAATCCTAGAATGAAAATAAAGAGACCTTGAGAGATGATCTAATCTATTCTCAGGTTTCCTTAAAAGTAGATACCGAAACTATCCTAAAGTAATGGGAATAATGCTATTTAATATAAAAGCCTGAGAGAAAACTCTACTTCCCTTTAGTGTTACATATTACCAATTCCCTTTGTACTAAGAGCTGAGTTTTCATTCTGCAGAAAAGCAGCAGCATCTTTGGAAGTCAGTTCTACTCCTATTTTGAGCTGGGTTCCAAAGTTGAATTAATAGCATAAGCTTTAAAAACTGCCTTATTTTATTGCCTCTCCTGTAGATTGTAAGCTCCTTGAAAAATGGGAACTGGGTTGTCATCTTTATTTGAGACTCCACATTCTAACACAGTGCCTGGCACATGCTTGTGTACATCAAGCAGTACATAAAAGTATCTAAGGTGTGTCAAAAACTAAATTAAGGCACTGGCTTGTAAATGTTTGTGCTGATATTTAAATAATTATTATTTAAAGTACAAATATAAGTCCTTTTTTTGTTATAGCCTTTTCTTTCCCCTTGTACCCAGATAGTCCTTTTTCAATCACATTCTACTCAATTATTGGTATATTAAAAATTAAAAATTTAGACAAACTTTCAGGCATAATTATAATATGGGATTAAGATTTGAAATAAAGAAAACTGTTAAAAGTATTAGTCACAATTTTCTTTTTATGCCAGTGAAAACAGGTGTTGTAATAATATATTTGTTAACTTTCTGATTTTGTTCTACACAAAAATATGTTTAATTTCAATATGATCAGACGATGCCTACTGCATACGAACCTGCAAAACAAACTAATTTGGAGAATTTGTTTTTAGGAATGTAACTTGTTTTTAAAAGTATCTTTCATTACACACAGTAGGAGAACACACAAGAGTCCCCTTTGAACCAATATTCTGCCATGTGGCTCTTAGTCTGGAAACTCTAAAACAAGAAAAGCATTTTTTTGTCTTGTCTGACTGCCGACTGCCAGTAACACCCTTGATCTGATGTCCAATTGCCATTAACCATATGGGTTTATTTGATGTTTTGGCCAATTTAAACCTGAGTCATATGGTAGATATCTATTAAATGTCTTTTCAGATGAAGGATGGAAGGAAAGAATGACTGAAGAATATGAAATTTGGTAGGAAAAGTGATAAGGAGAGATGATGCATAGAATGAAAATAAAGGATTAACTTTATTTGAATAAAAGAGAAGAGATGATTTTTTATGCTAAAACTAAAGAATAATAAGAGAAGAGGAATATGTATGAAATGATGCTTATCTGCTACTTTTATTCTGAGTAAGTTCACTGCAAGTCTTTCTGTGTAAACCTTCCAGATATGAATCACTTTTTAACAGCAAATCTGAAAATATATTTGATGGTTTTTTTTTTAAAGTTTAAAGGCGTTTAGGTGGTCATTGGAGTATTTCAAGTTCTTGTTTTAATATTTATTCTTTTCAAGACTTGAGAATCAGTAATGATTCATTTTTATAAAAAAGGAAATTATCCACTGACAAGCCCAAACTGCAGGCTTCAGACCCTGTTCTACATATATTATTTCCTGTTTCTATAACCATGAATCTCAGAAGGCTTACAATTCTTTCTCATTTCAAATAAAAGTATATCCTTCTGAATTGGAATCACTGTATTATTCATATCTGCTTAATGAGTCAGGAGATCTAGAAAGACTACTGTACCAACATATAGAATTATTGAAGCTCATTACAACTGTGTCACTGAAGATGATTCCAGCACACGTTGCAGTCACTGCCTTTCAAATTTCAAGAGGAAACTATCTACTTAGTGACCATTTCTACGTGGGTGAGCCCCAGGCATCTCAAATTCAGTGAGTTTAAAATAGAACTGACCTGTTTCTCTGCAAGTCTTCCTCTTTCATTCTCTTTGTTTAAAAGATGGTAACAGCTTCTATCCAGTCATTAAGTCAAAAGTCATAAAATCATCCTACTCTTTTTATTCCATTCATTTATTCCAATTATTCCATTCACTACCATATTCAACCAGTCACCAAGTCTGGTTGAAACCGTCTCCTAAATACCCCTCACCTTCACACTCTTCTATTCATTCCCACTATCACTCCCATGGTTCAGATTTTCATGAGTTCTGCAATAGCTTATACAGTTTTTCTGCCTCTAGATTTTCATTGCAAACTGGTAGAAGTGTTTTTTTGTTTTAATTTGTAGTTAAGAGTGTTTATAGTTTTCTATCCCTTACTCACCTGAAGCTTTAAAATGCAACATGACAATTCTGTTCAAACTTGATAAACTGGCCAAAGGATAATAAAAAATTAAAATACACAAAAACCTTCAGAATGAAGGAAGCTACAGGAAAGAGCCTGAAGTGGGTGGTTACTATAAAAGTGAATTTATTCATATCAATAGGACCTGACAAACTCCAGACTGAGAGGCAGTAGGTGCAAGGAATGTGGACGTAGGAGAACAGGCTGAAAGCAAGAGAACGATTGACCATCTGAATACACTGTTTGCACCCCCCGTGCTTTGTTCTCCACCACAGACAGTTAAACTGTCACTGCTTCAGGAAGAAGACCGAAGGTTTATTCTGATGAGAAATTGAATCTGAGATGCTACAGATCCAGAAACTCCAGGCAAATAGTGGGAATGAGATAAAAATTGAAAAGTTAAATAAAATTCTGTATATAAATGGTTGAACTGTCATCCCCATTGTCCACACTGCTCCCAGAATCACAGGAGCAGGTGTATGACCCTCAGGTAGGAACAACAGTGATTTTCCTCTGGACAAAGTGAGGATCCTCAGAGACAAGATTTCTAGAAAGTGACATTTGCAGCATTTTCAGACGGACAAATACTTGTCAATGAAAATTCAGCCTTGCCGCCTTATTTACCTATAGATATCAACCCCCACCTGCGTATACAGAGCTTTAGTCATGTTCCAAGTGTTTCATTCTTACATATGAACCAATAGACAAGGATTATAAAACACAGAAGGACAAACTGCTAATAATAAAGGTAGACACAACCAAACTAGGAAAAAATAAATATGAACCACAGTCAGTATATGAAACCACCAGGAAGCGAAATTTTTTTTAAAAAACTATAAATTCTTTAGAGAAACTAGAAATTATATTGCATCTAAAATAAGAATAAGATGCTATGAAAATGTAACTATCAGAAAATAAGAAAGAACTCTTGGCTATTAAAAATGTGACAGCTGAAGTGTAACTATTAAGAATTGAGATATAGAGTTCAGAAAATCATTCAAAAGTCAGAACATGAAGAAAAAGGGAAGGAAAATAAAAAGATGAGAAAATTAGAGGTCAGTCATGAAAGTCCAATCTCAAGTTAAAGGAAATAGATATAATAAAGACATTTGTGGGGGAAAATGGCAATCTAAGCACTTTAAAAAAAACAAATAGTTGTCATAGATTAAAAGCACTTCCAAACATGAGTCATCTCAAAAAAAAAAAAAAAGATGAAGTGAGACTTATATGGATTCTTTCTCATCAAGATACTCACCTCCATGAAAATGAGACTTTCTCCATCATGGATTAAGTGGTAGTGATGGAGAAAGTAATAAATAGAAAGGTTTTGAAATAATTTTAATTGGATTGTTAAAGAATTTTTAAGTTTTGAGAGTTCATTTTTTGACATGTTAAGTTGGAGAAGTCTGTTGTGAACTAAAATAAAATCTTAAGCCCCCAGTTGATCGAATGGACCCCCTCTTGGCCAAGGGGACCCCAGAAATACCCTAAAGCTGAGTTGCTGGCCACAAGAAGGGAGATCAGACAAGCCTCATCATGCCCCCTTCCTTCTTGGAGGTATCCTTTGTAATTCATTAACAAGCCTAAGGATATGCAAGACAAAGCTTAAATCACACCTGCAGGTCATCAATTTACTTAACAGATCACTTGACTCTAAGTATGTATCCTGTGGCTTGTCTGTTTGACAGACATTCTTAACTTAAAACATTCCAAGCCTTTAGACAAAGCTTTATTTTTTTAAACAATTACAAGTCAAGGAATCTTTAAACCCTCCTATAAACTATAATTCCCAGCTTCAATATGGTCTGTCTTTCAGGACCAAACCAATATACACCTTCTATGTATTGATTTATGACTTTACATGTAATTCCTGTCTCCCCAAAATGTATAAAACCAAACTGTAACCACTCGCTCAGGGCTTCTTGGGCGTGACTCTCCAGGCCATGGTAACACACATTGGGCTCAGAATAAACCTCTTTAAATTATTTTATAGAGTTTGGATTCTTCTCAATTGACACTGTGAAACATCATCCAAATGGGTTACTGGATGCATGGGTACTAAACTCAGACAGGATGTCCAGGCTAGATATAAACTAAGTTCTCAGCATAGAAATGATATTTAAAGAAAACCATGAGACTAGATGAAATTGCATAGAGTATAGATGGAGAAGAGAAAGGGACCCAGGTCTAAGGTGTAAAATGCATTGACATTTAGAATTTGATGCAGAAGCTGGAGACACTCCTGAAAAGAAGTGGCCACTGAGGTAGGAGAAAAGTGAGGTGAATGTGTTGTCAAAGAAGCCATAAGTGGAGAAGGTGTTAATAGGACAGAGTGGCCAATCATGTCAAATTACACTGAGAAAGTGAATGAGATACAGGCTGAGTTGACTGGGTGGAGTTCGTCGTTGACTTTGATGAAAGCATTTGGTTCAGTAACACATTTAATTTCTTGGTTAAAATTTTTTCTTAGTAAAATGTTTTAAAATGTAACTATGGAAAAGTTCAATGATGTACATTTGTCTACTATATTATGAATTAGAAAAGTGTAATTCATTGTGACATATACCTATCTTATGCTGGTGTGCTTGTCTTTTCTTTATAATCCATGGGAGGGGCACCATGTAAAGTAAAACTTAACACCTTTATCCCTGGAAAGAACATGGAGGCATGTGCATAAACGTGGGTTGAGAATCTGGTACTTCTTGCAGTTCCTGAAAGTGGGAGGAGGGCAAGAAAGTTCTAGAGAGCATCATCAGGATTAAGCATGTGCCTTAGGCCCAGCTGAGACCACTGAGTCTTCCACAACATGTTACTGACCTCTGTACTGGCAAAAAAACACGTCACTGTATTCTTCCAAGAGTCAATGCAAATTTAAACTGGTATGTCAAAGAAATTTTCATAATCATTTAGCATATATAAAATGTAACTCTACAGGAAGGAGACTTTTTTCTTAAAATCCCAGCATATCTGCATATAATATAAATGAGTGTTGTTCCTTTCACAATATTCATTTTGCAAGCAATTCTATCAATAATCTCAATGTTATTTTGATGAGCTAAGGAGAATCATTCCATACCTCATCAGACCCCTTCATTTCATTTCATAATGAAGTACAAACCCTGAGTCAGCATTCGAAGCCCCGATATATCTTCCTTAGTGTTGCCTCCATTATTGTCCTCACACCCTCTATTCCGGTCAAATATAGCTACTCTCTGCACTTTTGTGTACTCTAATCCTTGTAAGTGTTTAAAAAGACCAGTTCCTCACTCCACATGGCCAAAGGCTATGTGTCTTTCAAGGCTCAATTCAAACCATTTCCCTTCTCAGTCTCCAGCCAAAAAATATTCTTTCTCTTCTAACATCCTACACAATTATATTACTTGCCTAGCATTTTAATTTTGTATTTTGTATTATTTTTATTTATGAGCTGTTCAAGCTCCCTACAAGACCCTGAGCCTTTTGAATATGTCTCGTACCTAATAGCGGTCAATAAATGTTTGTTAAATAAAAAATATTTACTGCTGTAACAAAATGGTAAAATGGGATACTTCTTACCTCTGTTTCAGCTGAGTACTCTAGGCTAGAGCTTCTCCAAAGTGACTGAATACAAATCACCTGGATACCAGGTTAAAATGCAGATCCTGATTCAGTGGGTCTGGGATGAGGCCTGAGATTCAGCATTTCTTAGCTTCCAGGTGAGGATTCTGCTGGTACTTGAACCACACTTTGAATATAAATCCACTAAATAGGTGCCAACTATTCCCACTTTCCAAAGTGGGACCACAAAAATAAAGAAGGTTGCTTAATTGTAGCTTAGTGACAAACAGAAAGTGCACCTCCAGCTTATAAGAAAGGTTGAAGTGGCCAAGAGGGGGCTTGAAATGTACAAGAATTTTGGGGAGAATGTTGTATCCTAAGAGTCCTGTTCACTCTACCACAACCCAACCTATGGGAAATAGACAGGAGATGCTTTTTCGTCTCTCAAGTCTGGTGAAAAGGTCTTGAATGGGACTAGCAAAGAGCTTGATTTATATCTCCTGGAGTTCAAGGGACACAATGACTGAGAAATCCAAGGAAAAGAGACTCCAACAGTCTGTCTGCTGGGGTGGACAATGTTCTGTAGCAAGGCTGGTAGGTGGGAAGCCTGCGTCAGTTGTTGGAAAAATGATGCGTATTTCCTGTAGAACAGATATGGACCACCTGTGAGTCTGTGTGAGGCTGTCTCAGATGTTGCCTGAGAGAGGGCCACCAGAGTGGATTTAGATCCCTCACCAGAAAGATGTTGGAGCTGTTTAGATAGATACCTCATGGCTGAGGGAGAATTCAGGTAAAATGTCTGCATCTATTTGCATTTGACCGTATCACTGGAAAAGGAGTGAGAGGCCCTGATGGGTTTCCCTGACAACTCAAGAGAGAAGGATCAGTGGTGACCACTTGCCAAAAATCAGAGATAGCTGTGTAGGCCTGAATTGGAGGAGAGGAAGAAATTAAACAAACCTTTAATAGATCTTTTGATTATTACATGGGAGTGAGCACAGTAATTGATGAACTCAGACTGCTGGGTAAACTATTCAGAGGACTTTTTGTTATCAGAGAATAACGTAAAAGTCATGGCATCTACCCAAATTTTCATCTAAGATTATGGGAAGAACAAATCCTAAAAACAAGTGTGAAAGGACAGTAAAAGACAAAAATAAAGTTGTTTTAAAGTTTCATGCTATGAGTCTAGCTTGTTTAAAGACACTATTATACAATTACTTCAATGTGTGATATAAAATGCACAAATGCATGGGTCCCAGTTGGCCTCAGAACTAAACCTGTGATGCTATCTTAGCTTGTAAGCTGGTAGCGTCAGATTGATCCTTCAAAAAGCGGATGTCAAGATGGGATTTATGAGATGCACAGAGATTTATTAGGGGTAACATCTGTAAGGGAAAATAACGAGGAAGCCAGGAGAGGCTGGGAGAGTTGTCAGACCACCATGCAAAACTGACTCTGACGCCGGGTGGAGGTGAGAGGGAAGAAAAGTTGAGTAGAAGTGTCTTAGACAGCAAGGCAGTTTTAAGTGAATAGAGTAGGCCTTTGGAGTCCTTAAACCAAAATCTCCTGATCTCCGTGTCACCCACAAACAGGTCTGCCTTTGCATGTTTGCACTGCTCAGTCATTGGTGGGTGTAGCCCATGGGAAGTATGTCCTCTGTGCAAATGCATAATGGACTTTGAAGCACAACAGCTGGGCTATTGGTCCATTATGCTCCCCACAGTCTAAGGGATGCATTCTCATAATTGCCACAGTGGTTATGAAGACTTTTAATTTATTTACTTAACCATTTTTTCCATGAGATCTTGAACTGAGAAAATAGCATTTTTGAGGATAAATCTCAGCTCCTACTGTCATATTTTCAGGTGTAATAGAATTGCCCTTGGATAATGTATTTATAAAGCTGAATGTGACTATTTCTCTTCATCAGAATGGAAAAGGTATTATTAATAAAGGCAGAGGCTCAACAACAGCAAGAGGCTGTCACTGCTATAATATAAACAGACCTGCTATATTACAGCAGATGAATCTGAATATGGGTTTCCAAGGGCTCTCAGATCATGCTAAGTCCAAATCACTGCAGCACCCAATATAACATTTGGTTATTATCCACTGACATGAAAAATATCTTAAAATAAAAATTCATTTAAAAATAAAAGACAGGTTCTCATTAAACTGTTCATTTCAAGGGAGCAATATTAATATTCAGTTTGACAAAGCTTATAATCCATGCTTTATATTAGTTGCTAATCATCAAATTACATGTTTACATAAACACAAAGGACAATTTAAGAAGAACTGATACACAGCAAGCACAACTAGTTTAACTCTTTAGCCACATCTACATAAATTGATATAAGACTAAAGAACCTTGAGGAAAGTGAAAAATTAATTTTATCAGTTATTTTATCTGTGCAATAAGCATTAAATAGGTCAAACAAATTTGACTGACTCAAGTTTTGTTTGGGAACAGCCTTTGATTGTATTTCCAAAATAGAAAAGATTGACAGATTTTTTTTTTAAATTTACCCATATGTTTTAGCACCCTATAAACACAGCCTTAAGGATGAATAATAGCAACATAAATATAAGTGGGAATAGGGCTGATAATGAAAACTAGATGCCAAATAAAAACAGGACCCTAAGGAACCTAACACTGCAGGACATGAATGAATGGAAACTAAAGGGATCTGGGATACTCTAATCTTTTTTTTTTTTTTAATTTCAGAATATTACAGAGGTACAAACACTTTGGTTACATGTATTGCCTTTGCACCACACTAGTCAGAGCTACAAGCATGCCCATCCCACAGAAAGTGAGCACTGCGCCCGTTAGGTGTGTTCTAATCTTAAAAGCTAGGGATTCCTCCCAGATTATATTATTTCACCTTTCTATCAGAGAAAGATATTGTCAGATATTCATTCTCTAAGCAAAGAAAAATTTTCCTCTATCTTTGTCATAGAATAAATGAAAGTTTAAAAACCATTTTTGGTTGAGGTCTCCAATGAGGTAATGTCAAAACCCACATTAAAAGGCTAATAAATGATGATGTCATAGGCAACTATATTCCCATTACACCTTATATATACTCCCATTTATAGTATTTTTATAGTTTTCATATTACATATTTGTTATTTGAATGTGTATTTCCCAATAGATATCTAAATATATTAAAGATATTGAGTATTTCTTTTCAGATTTTTGCATCAATAACAACTAATAGTGTTCTTGATGATTAAGAGAAAGGATTTTGTCAGGTTCAAATGTTTGTTCCAACACTTAATGTGTCTCCTTGAGCAAGTTAGTAAACATCTTCAAGACACAATTTAAAAGAGTGATTATAACACTTACTCCACTGTGTTCTTGTGAGGATAAATGGAATAATATACATAAAGACTTAAACCAGATATAATAATGTACTCAATAACTTAGATAGTACCAGATAAAGTAATTATAAAATGTTGGCATTATTTTTTCTCACTATAATGGTTATTTTTTAAAAGTATAGCAGGTGATCTGTAACAATTTATTGAATATAAATGTTTTATGACCCTATCAGCCCAAGAATAAACCCCAAATTTAAAAAGATTATGGAGGTTCTCAAAAAATAATGTTAAATATTTGATTCCATAATACCGTACCTTGTGATTTTTGAATAATTTTTTTAGATATCATTGTAAATTTTGTAGCCTCAGGGAAAGAGTTTTCTGGGATTTCACACCCCTCCAGTAAGACAGGCAAATCATAGCCAAGGCCTCAGAGGTGGAAATGTGGAGGAAAAAATTAAAAAAACATAAAAACACTCTCCCCACTTCCTAAGAGAGTTTCCATGTTCAAATTCCTAAGTCTAAGAGCTACAGTAAATTTGAATCCAATACAAGTCAATATTGATATCAAAATTTTGAGTAACTCTTTTCATGTTCTTGAAATAATACTAAGGAAAAAATATGGTTGACATATAATAAGAAAAGTTTGCCAACAATGAGAACACTAAAAATTAAGGGACAAATCTCAAGAGGAAAATGCTGGAAGCAGAAACTATGCCAAATGGAAAATTTTAAGTCCTGTGCAGCAAAAGCTCCATAATGCTTCCTGAAAATCTATCAATTGAAAAGATATGGGAGCTAATATAAAGTTTGAGAAAGAAGACCAGCAACAAAATAAATATTCAGACATTGATAGCTTCTCCATATACTAGCAATATCCTGTTAGAAAAGATAATAAAAAATACCTCATTCAAGGGAACAATAAAACATAAAATCTACAGAAATAAACATATCAACAAATATATGGAAACTAAATTTAAAACATACAAAAATTTACAGAGAGATAGAAAACAACCTCAAAAAATGGAGAAATGTAGAATAGTAGGGGTGAGAGGATTTATCATTATACATGAATTAACTCTTCCCAAATCAATTCATAAAATTAAATCAGCTTCAGAATAAATTTCAAGTGATGATTATGAATCTAAGAGAGGATTATAAAATCCATCAGGAAGGATAAATGGGAAAAATGGTCAAGAAAAACATGGAATTGAAGCTGTACAAGGTCAGGACGAGGGAGAGGTTTTTACGAGCACAAGATAAGAGGAGTTGGAGTACATGTCAGGAGGAGGTCATTTAAGGAAAGAGAAGTTTCTAAGTGCAGGAGGGACAAGTACACATCCTAATCTGTCAGAGGCAGAAGGATCAAACAGCCTTGTAAAGTAGGAGTTGAGCAGGAGCCAGAGGAAGTCAGAGGAAACTCACTGAGGTGGGCCATGGGTGGCTACTGGTGCAACCCCAACTGGTCTCTGTGAAAGGTGTGTGAATCACAGGTGTTTGGGGATGATCTTTAGAGCTTACAGAACCGAAGCTAAGCAGGCACCAACAACATCTTATCTCTCTGCACATAGGCTCCAAATTCTTCTTAGAGTTCCTCACTCATAACATCATTGGGTCCCTACAAACATGTGCCAGTCCTACCATGCATTCTCATCATGGAGGGACAGAGCCAAGTTGATACTTCCCAGAGTTGATACGCCTGCCCAAATCTCAGGTGACTCAGTCAACAATGAGCGCTTCCAGGCTGAGAGCTTCTCCAAAAGGAGCCATCAAATGCTGGTGAACCATCATCTCTGTAGAATATCAATGTATAGGTGGAAAAGGGGATGGGTAACTACAAGTATTTTCAAATATTTCAATGTTTGGGAGTGTGCAGAATAAACTTAGTGACTGGCTAAATATAACATAATCGTTTAAGAGCATGAGTTTGAGACAGAGTGTAAGAATTTGAATCCTGACTTTGCCACTTTCTAAATGTGAATGGTCACTTAACTTCTCTAGGCCTATATCTGATAAACTGGGGTTCATATCTCATAAGACTGTTGTGAGGGTTGCAATGATATATATATATAATTTATTATATATATTATGTATGTAATTTAGAAGCATGTTTATTACATAGTACTATAAAGCATTTGCTTTTATTCTTATTTTAAAGAGGCCACTTGGCATTGGGTATACAGGACTTCTTGTCCCTTCATCATTAAGGACGTAATTATAATTAAATAAAATTACATTTTTTCCATTTTGGTCTACATTTGACTAATTTTGTTCTAAACAACATTGGAAGTTGCCTTTGGCGCCTTTCCTCACAATACCCAAGTTAACCAGAATTGATGAGAGTTAGAAATTATTGATAATTTCCTCAGTCTGGAAAGTCCCTGGTAGAGATAAAAAGTTTGGTAACTATTGAAAATAAGCATGATACATAAAGCCATTTTTAATCCAGCTTCTCTAGTACAAAAGCTAATCTATAATAATTCTCATTTGTGTCATAGACAAGGCTCTGCCTAAAGCAACTGCCTTCTAGACATCTCTAGGTAGTAACTGGGGAAGTTTTGGCACAGGGGATCTAGCTGAGGCGGTAATACACATCGTACTAATTTAAGCCTGTAATTCACACAGCTGTGGACTTTAGAGAATCTTTGAGAATCTATATATTGATTAGCATATGCTGATTACTGAGAAAAATGGAAATAAAAATGATCACATCATAATAAGAGTAGAATAAAGTGGGCTAGGATAGGAGGAAAATACAGGGTTGCACATTTCAACTTACTACAGAAAAGGACTTTCTCAGCAGCAAAGCTTTGCAAAAATGCAGAGTGCTGTCCCATCAGGTAATGAGCTCCTTGACATCAGTAGTGTAAAGCACAGGCTAGAAATCCAACCGCCACTGATGTGACGGAAAGGATATCTGTGCTGATGAACTGGTGGTTTCCAAGAGCTCTCGAAATTTTAAGATTCTTTGATTCTATTAAAAAAAATGAAATCATACTCTACTTTGTGGAGTAGAAATCATTTAAAAAACAGTGCTCGAAATGGAAACAATGAAAAGAATACGTCACAGTAGGTGAATGACACTTGTCTGAATCAGGTGTGTTCCATTTGTGTTGCTAAGAGAAAAGAAAATAGTGCTTCCAGCCACTGACAACCACCGAGGTAGAAAATTAGCAGCACGCACAGTACATGGAAATAAACGGTTATGTCTCAAACCTATAACAAAAAAGACAATTTCCACAGCAGCACATTGCTGCATTTCAACAGATTTATGATTCCTTTTTCGCCACTCCACTTTCCCTCTTTTGAACTCCCATCTTAAGGTGATTATAAAACAAACACAAGAGCTGAGAAGAGATTTATGCTTGTGCTTTGTTAGAGGAGTAGCAAACTCATTTACTTTCCAGGCCTTTCGACGAGAACATTTTATTTTGTGAGAACTAGCAGCCTTGATCTTATTATTTTGCTAAAAAATTTTTGGTTATGCCACGGGATCCTTAAGGAGATAGGGAACATGATTTCTGAGAATCCTAGAAATAGATCCTTTTTACAAAAAAAAAAATTTTGTGGATGTTCCACATTACTTATACATCTTTTTGCATTCTGAGTCTCTTAAAATGTCATCTCATTTGGGATGAAACACGAGGAGAGGCTACATGAAAATAGACAGTAGAATTTTGGGTATTAGAGGCTGTGAAGGTGCGGGGAGGGGACGATGAAGTTAGTTAATAGATACAAAATTATATTTGATAGGAGGAATGAGTTCTGGTGTTCTGCAGCACCGTAGGGTGAATATGGTTAACTGGAATTTACTGTATATTCTCAAAAAGCTAGAAGAGAAGATTTTGAATGTTCACATCACAAAGAAATGACAAATTTTGAGGTGATGAATATGTTAATTACCCTGATTTGATAATTACACATTGTATACATATATCAAACTATCACTCTGTATCCCATAAATATACACAATTATTACGCATCGACTAAAAATAAAAGGAAAGAAAAAGAGAGGCCAAACATACCTCCAGAGCTGTCCAACAATAGCTTCATAATTGTTTCTTATTTGCTTGTTTTTTAATTTTTAGTTGTGCAGACACAAAAGTGCATTGCACAAAATAAAATACAGAGCTCAAAATTTATCACAGAGTAGACATCCACGTAACCCCCGCACAGGTTAGGACGTAGAATATTGCCAAACCCCTGACATTTATCTTGTGTCTCATCCAAATTTCTCTCTCTCCCACTGCCCCAAAGGTAACTACAGCCTTGACTTCTATGTTAATCACTTCTTGTTTTTCTTTCTACTTTTACCATGTGTTGGTATCCTTAAGCCCTATCATTTAGATTGTTTTTTGAACTTACAGAAATGGAATCATACAATACATATTCTTTTGAGATTAGCCCTTTTTCCTCCTCAAAATTATGTTTGTGAGTTTCATCCAAGTAGTTTGCACAGTTGCTGTTCATCCCTTTTAATTAACATAGAACAGGTTTTCTCAACCTTGGCACTGTTGATATTTTGGGCCAGATGATCCTTTGTTACGGGGGGCTGTCCTAAGCATCGTAGGATGTTTTGCAGCATACCTGGCCTCTACTCCCTAGAAGCCAGGAACATCCCACACACACAGCTGTGACAACCAAAAATATCTCCAGACATTGCCAAATGTCCTGTAGGAGTCCAAATTGCCACCTGTTAGGAATCACTGCTATAGAGTTTTTCACTGTATGACTGACTATGCCATAATTTCTGCATTCTATTGTTGGTGGACACTGTGTTTTTTCAGTTTGAAACTATTACAAATACTACTATTCTGAATATTCTTATTCATAGTATGTCTTATGAATGTTCTTATGCATATCTAGTAGAATCAATTAGGTCATACGGTATGGGTCTATGAAGGTATCAGAAAAAACAAACTCAGTTTCTCTAACTATACTCTTATAAAACAATCAACACAAAATATTTCTGTGACCTCTGCTCACCAAACCGTGCAGAGATGTCTCTGCAACAGGAACCAATCAATTCTGCAGCAGATTCCTCGTGGACACCAGGTGGGTGTTCTGAAATTCAATGCAATTCTGACACTGTCTACCTGGAGGTGACATCAGATCCCACGGGTTGAAAGCTCAGTACCACAAGACTGCCACTCACTTCAGATGCCACTAACGAGTCTGGGCTGTGGGAACTTCTGACCAACCAGCTCTAAACAGGGGTTCCTGTGACCCTCTTCTTGGCAGTAAATTTGCTAGAACACTCGCAAAACTCAGAGAAATACTTTTATGTTTACTAGTTCACCATAAAGGAAATGACAAAGAATATGGATGAACAACCAGATGAAGAGATTCGTAGGGTGAGGTATGGGAGAAGGGCACGGAGCTTCCACCCCTGACCCCAGGCACCTTCGTGTGTTCAGCTATCCAGAAGCTCCCCGATCCCTGTCCTTTGGAGTTTTTATAGCATGATTAATTACATCACTGGTCATTGTGATCAACTCAACGTCCATCCTTCTCCTCTCCCCGGAGGTTGTGAGGGTGGAGCTTCATGAAAGTCCCGACCTTCTAATCCTGCCTTGGTCTTTCTGGCGACCAGCTGCCATCCCAAAACTACCTAGGGGCCCCCAGCCACGTCATTAGCATACAAAAGACTCTTATCACTGTTGAGATTCCAAAGCTTTTAGGAATTACATGTCGGGAAACAGAGAAGAGGACAAAATATATATATCTGGGGGTCTCTAACTTTGATAATGCCAAACTTTCTAAATCGGTAGAACACACTGACATTCCTGTCAGCAGTACCCAAGCATTCCCACTTCTCCGCACCACCCACTTCTCCGCACCATCACAATTTGCTACTGACGACTGTTTTCATTCTCTCCTGCGACATTCAAATGTATTTAATTTGTAGTTTTAATTAGTATATTACAGATTGCTAGTAGGTTGTTTTTGGTATGTTTATTGGTGAATTGACTTTTTGTGCATTGCCTATTCATATCTCTTGCCCATTTTTCAATTGGATTATGTGAGTTGTAGAAATTCATTACCTATTTTGAATACAAAGTCTTTGTTAAGCATATGTTATATGTTATATTAGCATACTAAGGCTGCTATAACAAAATACCACTAACCAGGTGGCTTAAGCAACAGAAATTTATTTTCTTACGGTCCTGGAGGCAGGAAGTCCAAGATCAAGGGGGCAGCAGAGTTGGTATCTAGTGAAGCCTCTCCTCCTGGCTCGAAGACTGACACCTTTTCAGTTGTTCTCACATGGCCTTTTCTCTGTGCATGGACACTCTTGGTGTCTCCTCTTCTTCTAGTTCTGTTGGATTGGGGTCTCACACTTAAGCCCTCATTTAGCATTAATTAGCTAAAAGTTTCCATCTCCAAACAGTCATATTGGGGATTAGACTTCAACACATGGATTTTAGGGGAACACAATTCAGTTCACATTATACGTATTGCGAATATTTTCTGTCGCTTTTCACTCCCTTAATGCTATGCTTTGATGAATAAAATATCTTCACTTTAATAGTAATCCCATTTATCAATCCTTTCCTTTATAATTAGTGCTTCTTTGTGTTTTAAGAAGGTTTTTACCCTGAAGTTGTAATTTTTTGTATTTCTTTTAGTGCTTCATTGTTTTGCCTTTTACGTTAACATCTACAATCCAACAAAATTTATTTTTATGTGGGATGTGAGGATGAGATTGCAGTTTATTTTTTTTCCATACAGATATCCAATTTAACCAGCACCATTTATTGAAAATATCATCCTTTTCCCACTGTTCTGTAGGGCCTACTTTGTTGTTAATAAGTTGTTCATAATACATTGATTAATTTCTGGTGTCTTGCATCTCATCAATTGATCTGTATTTTTAATCTAGGATCAATACCACTCTTACTTTATTGCCATAACTTTATTATATGTCTTAATTTAAAACAAATTCCCCCACTTTGTTCTTTATCAAGAATGTCTTAGAAGTCCTTATCTGTTAGAGGTTCAAATTAGTATCCAAAGGTGAAATTATCTGATGCCTGAAGTTGTTTTAAAATCTATCAGCAAAGTGATAGGATAGGGAGGGATAGATGAAACAAAATTGACAAAGTATTAAAAAATTGTCGAATCTAGGCAATAGGAAGATAAATAATTATACAATTTCTACTTTCGTGTATACTTGAAAATATTTATAATAAAAAATTAAAATTAAAAACTATGCTATATATGACCAACAGGGAATATTGACTATTCTTTAAAGGCTCGTGCATTTAAAAATAGCTTATTAAGAGCCACTGAATTGTACACCTTAAATGGGTGAACTTTATGTGAATTATATCTCAATAAAGCTGGTTAAAAGAAAGAGAGCTTGTCAAGTTCCATAAATAAACATGTTGGTATTTTGATTGCATTGTATTAAATCTATAGATCGTTCGGGGAAAAACTAATATCTCAACAATATTGAGTCTTCCAAGTTGTAAATATGATATATGGATGCATTTAGTTATTCTTTAATTTCTTCCAATAATATTTTATGCTTTTCTGTGTACAGGTCCTACACAGCCTTTCTTATATTTCTATGTTACTGTTATTTTTATAGCATTGTAAAAGATTTATCTTTTCACTTTATCTCTTGTAGGTAGCTGGAATAAAGAAATAAATTTCCTTTATTTTTGGTATACTGGTCTTGTATTCAGCAATTTTGCTAAATTTATTTTTAATTCTAGAAATATAACTGTATATTATTTTGCATTTTTTACATATACAATTATATCTCCTATGAATAATCAAATTATATGTCATTTATATTATTTCCTAATATTTATAATTATTTTATTTATTATTGTTTTTGCTTTACTTCAATGGCCAGGATCTTCAAAACAATGTCCAATAGGAGCAGTGACAACTGACATCCTTGTCTTGTTCCTGATTTAGGAAAATTTTCAACATGTCATCCTTATGTATGACACTTGCTGTCTCGTTTTATAGATACCCTTCACATTAAAGAAGTTCTTTTTTTACCAGATCACTGGACATTTCATTATAAATGGAAGTTGATGTTTATACAGTACTTGTTTTTTCTCTAATGGAGAGACCACATAATTTTTCTCCTTCATTTTGGTAATATTGAATGTCCTGGCTTGCTATTCAAATGTTAAACAAAGTTGCGTTCTTAAAGAAACTCAACTTGTGTATGATATTATCTTTCTTATATATTGTAAGATTTGGCTTGCTAATACCTACTTAGAATATATGCATTTATATTCATGAATTTTATTACTCTGCATTTTTTCCTTATAGTGCCCTTATTATGTTTTAGTACCAAAGATGGTGCTGTCCGCATAAAATTAGCTGAAGTGTTTCCTCTTTTTCAAGAGTCCAGAAGAGTTTATAAAAATTGGTATTATCTGTTCTTCAAAGATTAGGTAGAATTTTCCAGTGACAATGCCATCTGGGCCTGGAGTTTTACTTGCGAAAGGATTTTAAATTATAGATTTGTTTTCATTGTTACTGGACTGTTCAGACTTCCTATTTCTTCTTGTGCCACTTATAGTAATTGTATCTCTATGCTTGTCTATTCCCTTTAAATTTTCAAGTTTATTGTCCTAAGGTGTGTAATATACTGTCATGATCTTTTAAAAGTCTAAAAAACTTGGGATAAGCCTTTTTTTCAATCCCTCTGATTCTTTCTTTCTTTTTTGCTTTTGATCAGTTTCACCAGGTGTTTAGTGCATTTATTAGTCTTTTCAAAGAATCAACTCTTGGCATTGTTAATCCTATTTTTATATTTGTTTTCTATCCACTAATTTCTTCTCTTATCTTTATTTCAGTTTTTACTTTCCTTTTTTTTTTTTACCTAATATCTTGAGATGAATGCTCAGATGAGTGATTTCAGCCTCTCTTCTTTTCTAATATATGCATTAAATATTATCACCTCTTTAAACCTGGCTTTATTACATTCTGAAGTTTTTATATTACATTTTTTTATATATAAAAATTATAATGATAGTATATACCCTAAAAGTATTGACAGCTGGGATTACATTTTTAATTATTCAGTCTAAAATATTTTTTAATTTTTATTGAAATTTATTATTTGACTTAGGAGTTATTTCTAAATGCATTCTTTTTGAATTTTTGCTATGGACAATTTCAAAAAAAATACAAGAATTGAGATCACAGTTTAATAAATCCACCTAGGGAATATAACCCGAAGTCAACAGTTTTTACCTTGTGAGTATTTTTTTTTCATCTTTATCTCCATCTATTCCTCGCCTCTCAGGATTATATTGAAACAAATTATTTCTAAATATTTAACTCATAAATAGCTTAAAATATAAGGATTCTTTTAAAAATCACAATCACAATGAATCTTTTCTATAATATAACCCAATGTAAAGTCCATTTAAATTTTACCAATTTTTATGACTTAACTTTTATAGTTTATTTACCCAAATAATCTGTGATATCCATATTTCATAAGTGGTATATCAGAGATGTATTTCTAAATTTTCAAACACCATTTCTTGCTGACTTACATCAGAGAACATTCTCTAATTGTACTCTTTGAAATTTGGTGATATGTGCCTATATTTGGTCAAATTTTGGAAATATTCCATGAGTACTTGAAAAAATGTAGAGGTAAATTCTACATTTTGGGGTTGCAGTGCTCTAAATATATCCATAAGACCTAGTGTGTTTTTCAAATTTCAATGTTCTTACTAGTTTTTTCTGCTCCTCTCAGTTAATGAGAGTGATATATTCAACATCTACCATTCTGATTGTAGCTTTGTATATTTCTTCCTGTATTCCTATCAGATTTCACTTTGTATAATTTAAACCAAGTTATAAGATATACACAAATTTAGATTTACTTGGTGAATGAAATTTTTTATCATGAAGTATCTTATCTTTAATAGTCTTTTTTGTCTAAATGCTTATTTTATCTAGATATTAACATAGCAACAATAGCTTTATTTTGATTAATATGTTTATGATAGTTCTTTTTCCATCTCTTTATTTCCAAACTATCTGAATCTACATGTTTTAGACATGCCTCTTTTATATGCTTTTTAAAAAATAAAGTCTAACAATTTTTGTCTTGGTTTTGCCATTAGTCTCTGACATATTTGGGTTTGAATTTATCATTTTATTTTTTGCCTTTAAGTTTTTCTGGCTGATCTATATTGCTTCTTTCCTTATTTTCTTTGCTTTAAAAAAATAGATTAAAATTTCCAAGCTACTGAAATGTACCCATGCTTTCATTCTTCTTTTATTTATATAATTGCTACTCTAGAAATTAAAACGTGCATTCCTGACCATGGCAGATTATATTTTCCCAAAATGGCCTCGATAATATCTCCTAACCCACATGGTCATCTAGAACCTTGCTAATCCCCTAATAGGAGATAGAGTCTGTGCCGCATCACCTTGAACTTGGTTGGGCTTTCATGGCCCTCTCAATATAATCTGTGGAAATGATGTTATGTCACTGCAGAGGCTAGGTGGTAACAATGTCACGTACCTCTGCCTTAATCTATTAGGGTGATTGCTCTCAGAACCCAGATGCCAGACTTTGAGAAAATCCAGAAAGCCCACAGAGAGGCCCATGTGGAGAAGAACTTTGCCTTCCGTCCCACAGCCCTAGCTGGCCTCCCCAACAGTCAGCACCAGTTTGCCAGACATGTGAGTGAGACATCCTGAAAGGTGCCTTATATGGCATCCCTTGGAACAGAGATGACCTAGAATTCCTCATCCACAGAATCTATGAGCATAACAAAATGGGTATGTTTCATCATCAAGTTTTCTTCTGTTGGTTCATATTGTCTTTTCTGCTCATGTGCCTAGCTATTTTTTATTGCATGCTAAAATTGCATTTGAAAAACACATAGAAATAATTTTAGGCAAAGGATAATGTGCCTTCTTTATGAAAAGATTTTCATTTCCTTCTACAAGGCACCTGCACACTGGCAATCTAGAATATTCTTAATCTAATTTCAATGACTGAGATGACTGAAAGCAGAGACATAGTCTCTTAAAAGTCTGGCCTGGGCCAAATTCTGAGGGACCCAAACTAAAAGGCTGGTTGTACAGTTTACTTGGGATCCCTCCTTGTAAGGCTTTAAACTCTAATTTTTTGTATCCCTTGCTTTAGGAGCCTGTCAAAAGTATAATTAAACCTCTGGCTGACTATTCTGGAATCAGGAACTGTACCAGGAAAAAGTGTCCCTAAATTCTAGGCACATCTTTGGATTTTTGTCTCCTCTGGGATTTTAGCCCTGTAACTCTTCACTAGCTTGCTACTTCTCCAATAACTTTAAGCTATTTCGCCCAGGTTTTCTATTTGCTATCATAGAGTTAGTTCAAACTACTATTCCACCAATGATGTTAGCAGAAATCTCCATAAGTGACATTCAAAAGTCTACTTTTGATAATAATGATTTGGATAAATTGAATCTTTTATTTCTATAAGAAAAAATTAATTTTTAGCAATTATCTAAAATATGGATATACCTGCCACATATCAAAATTACTTATAAATAATAATCATAATACACTACTATTCAAACCCACCACTACTTTTTTTTATTTCAAAATATTACGGAGGAACAAACGTTGAGGTTACATATATTGCCTTTACACCACCCGAGTCAGAGCTACAAGTGTGCCCATCCCCAGAGAGTGCGTACTGCACCCAGGAGGTGTGAATTTACCCATCCTATCCTCCCCGCTCCCTCCTGACACCTGATGAATGTTACTTGCATATGTGCACATAAATGTTGATCAATTAGTACCAGTTTGATAGTGAGTACATGTCACACCACTATTCCTGAATGCAAAATACAGCATAATTTTTTCTGAATTCTTGCAGCTGTGATACTGAGGCCTAGGAATCCTGATTCCAGCAATAAAATTGAGTGACCAAATGACATTAGTCCCTCCTCTATATGAGAGGAGAGTATTTCTTCTAAAAGATATATTTTTTTGTCACTCTACTAGTAACATTTATGGAGTCCTTAGTACATGACCTGAATGTGCTACATGTTTTCATGTACACTTTCTTGTTTAATATTTATAACATACATTTGAAGTAGATACTATTTGCTGTCACTTACTAATAAGAAAATTAAAGCTCAGAAAATTTGTCCAGGTGTGGTGGCCTATAATCCTAGCACTCTGGGAGGCCAAGGTGGAAGATTACTTGAGCTCAGGAGTTCGAGACCAGCCTAAGCAACAGCAAGACCCTTTTTCTACTAAAAAAAAAAAAAAAAGAAGAAGAAGAAGAAGAAGAAAAAGCTCAGAAAATTCAAATAACCCACTGAAGAATCATGCCTAAAAATGTCAATGGTGAAAAAAGGGACAGATTCAGACCAGGATCCCCTGACTTTAGAAAATCAGGTGGAAAATATTTCAAACATGAGGCTGGGAATTTGTAAAGCCAGAAATCAATAGTTTAGATGAAACTTATTTAAGAAGGAAGGAAGGTAGATACACCTTCACATACATTATTTTTGAATTATAAAGACAATTTATAAACTCATAAAATGCAATTGCAAAAAAGGGATCTTTGTAAGAATCCAATCCACCCATTCTATTACATATGAGGAACTTAGACCCAACTGATTAATAGAAAGACAGTAGAAAGAGAACAGAAACAAAGGAAAAAAGGTGATGGGGAAAAGAAAATTACATAGGCTTATTGGTTTCAGCAGTAATTTCTAATTTAGCAAGTTGATCTATAATTATTGTCATTAAATTTAATTCGATATTATGGGTTCAAAAAAGCAGCATTTGTTTGTGCCAGTGACAGAATCAGATGTTGATTGAATCTTCCTGAAGAAATACAATTTTCAAATAAGAAAATGAATTAAAATACACCATAAGAAATAAAATGTTTAATAATCTGTTTTAAGAATGAATATTTAGAATTTTCGCCAGGCACGGTGGCTCACGCCTATAATCCTAGCACTCTGGGAGACCGAGGCGGGCGGATTGTTTGAGCTCAGGAGTTCGACACCAGCCTGAGCAAGAGCGAGACCCTGTCTCTACTAAAAATAGAAAGAAATTAATTGGACAACTAAAAATATATAGAAAAAACTAGCTGAGCATGGTGGCGCATGCCTGTAGTCCCAGCTACTTGGGAGACTGAAGCAGGAGGATCACCTGAGCCCAGGAGTTTGAGGTTGCTGTGAGCTAAGATGACACCATGGCACTCTAGGCCAGACAACACAGTGAGACTCTGTCTCAAAAAAAAAAAAAAAAGAATTTTCTCAGCAAGATATTTTTTAAGAAGTAGCCTATTTTTGATGGGTAGTTCTTTTCTCTTTTTCTTTCTTTCAATGCTGTTTAAGACCTATGAATACAGGCAACAAAAACACTTGTGGACTTCCCAGAAGGACCCTGGACTTGTTAACTAATGATCAGAACCCGAGACTCAGTTGAACCACTGACTAGCCATGTAACCTCGATAAACTACTTATCGTTTAGATGCTATTTTCTTATGCCTAAATATGGGAATAAAATGTCTACAGATTAGAAAAATATTTTTAAGTAATTTGTAAAAACCACTATTACAACATGGCTTTGTTTGTTTGTTTGTTTTCTGATGTCTGTAACACTTTATTTATAAACCGGCTTGAAGACTCATTGCCCAGACATCCGCATGGGTCACTCCCTTGCTTCATGAAAGTTTCTGCTCAATATGTCATCCTAACAGCAAGGCCTTCCTGAACCACTGTATATTATTAATTAATTACCCTACAACATTTCCTATCTTCTTACTCTGCTCTATATTTCTTTTGGCATTTTATTTTTTCATTTTTTTAAATTTCAGAATATTTTGGGAGTACAAATGTTTTCGTGACATTGTACCCGTTAGGTATGATTTCACCCGTCTCCTCCTCCCCACTTTCCACCTGTATGATTCCTATTGAGTTTTATTTTCATCTGTGCACACTTATTGGTTAGTTCCAATTTAACAGTGAGTACATGTGGTGTTTGTTTTTCTGCTCTTGCAATACTTCACTTTGGAGGATGGTCTCCAGTTCCATCCACACTGACAAAGTGAGTTTTTATAACCATTTATCTAAATCAATCTGAGAATGTTAAGTTCAACTCTCACGGAAAGAAAGCAAGTAGAAATATTTGTTCAGCTACATCCGTTTCTTTCCCCTTTATTCCTACTCAATAGCAAATAATGTTCCCACAGGGATTTGACCTAAAACGGAGCGTGAGAATGAAGTTAAAGGTGTATATGTGTTTGTGTGTGTGTGTTGGGCAGGAGATAACGACAGCAATTTCAATTTCTAGTTTCCTTACATTGAAGTCAGTTCATCATGAAACAGAAATAGTGATGAAGATTCTCTCCTTCACCAGTATCCTCCTATTCAATTTCCACTACCCAGTAAATGTGGCGTTTTCCAGGGAATTGTAAATGTTTAAAAAATAATTAACCCAAATGTTTTCTACATTTACAAATGAGAAGTGGGAAGCATTTAAATGGAAATTAAATTAAATGTGAGTGTCTAAATGAGGGAGTAGAAAGAGGTGGCCTACAGTTCTAGAAGACCCCATTCTGGACTGGACTACAATGGACTAGCTCTGTAACTCTGCACAAATTACTAAGTACCCTCATCTGTAAAATGAAGTCAATTAACTGGATAATCTCTAAGGTCCTGTTGAGCTTTCAGATTTTAAAAAATTCTGATTTGCATATTTATTTCATGTTTAAAAATTATTCTCTGGCACTGCTATCTCTGAAGATAGTAGTTATAGAGGGAATGGTTTTAAAATATGTCCATACATGAATATATGAATGAAATACATCTAAAGGCTTCTTTTGATTGATCTAAATTATTCATGAATTATTTTCGATAGTAAGTGGCAATACAGTTGGTCAGACTGATACTCCACAATTGCTGTTCAATGCTTCTAATAGCACTAGCAATCGCCATTTACCAAAAGCTCAGAAAGTCTGAGATGCTGGACAAAGTAGTTTACATACACACTCTTCCTTAACTCATTCTTCTTTGGTAATAAGACATTTTACAGATATGGAAACCGCAATTAAGTCACTAGTACATGTTGGAACACAGGTCTGACTCCAACTGCACTGTATTGATAATATTAAAAACGGACGTCAAGCGCTTGGGCGCAGGAGCAAAGGCAGAGGCCAGGCAGCCCAGCTTCGTGAAGGCTCTCAGCACCCTGCAGGCACTCAGCACGTGCCCTCCCCGCTGCCAAGATGCCCAAGAGGAAGGTCAGCTCGGCCCTGAAGGTGGTGGAGGAGGAGCCCAGGAGGAGATCTGCATGGTTGTCAGCTAAACCTTCTCCTGCAAAAGTGGAAACAAAGCCCCAAAGGCAGTAGCAAAGGATAAA
Organism: Avahi laniger; assembly: GCA_963575035.1. Classification (NCBI taxonomy): domain Eukaryota; kingdom Metazoa; phylum Chordata; class Mammalia; order Primates; family Indriidae; genus Avahi; species Avahi laniger. The sequence goes on from CAUYSK010072740.1 coordinate 34,622, forward strand.
TCTTCAGACAAAAAAGTACAATCACAAGGGAAAAGGGGTGCAAAGGGAAGACAGGCTGAAGTGGCTAACCAAGAAACTAAAGATTTACCTGCAGAAAACGGAGAAACTAACACCGAGGGAAGTCCAACCTCTGAAGAAGCAGAGGAGGAGGAAGTCAAACCCGAGTAATATCACATACCATGTCTCATCAGCGCTCCCTGCCTCCCTTCTTGTACAATCCACAGGAATATTTATATCAACTATTTTGTAAATGCAAGTGTTTTAGTAGCTCTAAAAACACTTTTAAGGAGGAGGGAATCCCACCTCATCCCATTGTTTAAGTATAAATGCTTTTATTGAAGAGGTGAAATCATTCACTGGTGGTTTATTTTTTGGTACAACCAGAAAATAGTGTGAGATATTGAATTACGGGAGGCTTTGACTATCTTAGGTGTCAGCTTAACATTCCCTAGGTGGGGGTTAGTTTTTATATCCTATAATACAAAGCACACTAAATGGCAATATGGAGTCCCAGGCCTGCATTTAATGTCTTTGAACATTTTAAATTACTTCTATTGCCATGTTGTTTTTTAGTAGACTTGTTTCCTAAAGAAAACCACTCCTTGATCGTGGCTTTCTCTGTCAGAATTGCGTATACTCTGTAACATCTTTGGTCATGGTAATCCTGTGTTCCTAATAATGTGCTGGGAAAGACTGAAAATTGGAATATTTAGTATATATGATCATAAATTGTGCATTGGTGGGACTTATGTACTTATCAATATTTGAAGATATTGGTACTTGATAGCCTCTTAAGGAAAACTTGCCTCTAAATTTTAAGCTGGAAAGTCACTGGAATAACTGTTTTAAGGAGGAATTAAATGGCTCTTTAGATTTTCAGTACATATGTTAAGAATTTTGTCCAAATTGAAATGTCTGTACTGATCAACACAACCAATAAAATCTCAATTACAAAAAAAAAAAATTATGTCACCAGTAAAACAGTCCTTTAAGGTGATCGGTTTTTAAAGAACTGTGAATAGAAAGAGGCTGTGGATCTACTGCAGTTTAAATTGTTGGCAAGGTCAAGGTTTGGTTAGTATATTCATTATTCAGTTATATAATTACACCCACAAGTAGTAAAATGTTCTTTTATATAGATCATTCTGAAGGCTCAAAAGTGCATATTACCCAAGAGAAATGAGGACGAAGCTTTCTTGTTAAGAGTTCCTAGATAATTCAAAGCCCTTTCTCAATTTACCTCTGTCTAACTCAAGCTGAACTTTCCATTAAAATTGGTGCAGTATGAAAAAAAAAATGTAGTGGCTTGAAAGAAAGGTGGAATAAAGAGGCCTGTGTTGTCTATGCAAATCAACACTAATATAATAGTAACAAGGCATATTCCCAAACTCTGGGTGTTATGCACCATTCTCCCCCTCACATGCCCTATTGGCTCCATTTAAGTGCAAAGTAAGTGTAAAGGACAGCCTCAGCTACCAGGACTTCCACTGGGCACTCGGAGAATTCAGTTTGCCCTAGATCTGTGTTTATTACCAGTTTTGTCTATAGATAGAAAGAAAAATATCTATAGTGTGAAAATATCGATTTTCCAGAAGGGATCTAGCAGGCTTATTTTAGGCTGAGCTTTTGGCATCCCAGACAAGTTTGAAATAACAACTGAAATTGCAGACTGCATTAGCCCAGAGGAAATGCATCCCTGCTCACTACTCTTTACATCCACAGATTAGTTATTGATCAGCCATAGATCAGGTTTCTGCTTTCCGCTCCTGGAATTGGAAAAAACAAAGAGATACAAAGTCCATGGGAGAAATAATAAAAGAAGAAAGGAGAGGATCAAATTCTGCAACAGAGAAGGTGCAGATGGTAGTAGAAGCAAATCCAAAGTTATCTTAGGAAACCAGGTAGAGTGAAATGGTTTGCTGGCAAGGCCAGACAGGGCAAATGAAGAGTAACCAAGCTAGAGGCCTGAGACATTGAAAGCAGCAGAGCAGGAATAGATCAAGACAGGGCACGAAAAACTTTTTCTGTAAAGAACAAGATTATAAATACTTCAGGCTTTGTGGGACATGTGGTTCCTGTTGCAGCCACTCAATTCTGTCATTATAACAGCCACAGACAACATGAAAATGGGTGTGTCTGCATTTCAATTAAGCTTGATGTATGGAATTTAAAATTTAAATTTTATGTAATTTTCACATGACATGAAATATTTTTTATTTTTTTCCATCCATTTTAAAGCATAGAAACCATTTTTAGCTTCCTGTCCCTACAAAAATGTGGCAGGCCACATTTAGCCCATGGGCCACTGTTTGCTGACCCTGGTCTGGGTAAGCCATTCAGAACTGACTGTACGGAGTCTTATTTATTTATTTATTTTTTGTGGTGTCTCTGTATGTTTAAAAGGGGACATTTATGAGGTGGTTGCAGAAGAACAAATCAAGAATCTGACTTATGAAATACACACTTTACATAAAAATATTAATAATAGGAAATAATAATAACCATTACTTATACAGATCTTAGTATGTTCCAGGCACTATTCTTTACATATAGTATTAAATCTTTGATGATATAGTAACTATTATCATCTCCATTTATAGATAAGAAAACTAAGCAACACATATGAGAATACTAAGATATTTATGGCTATCCAGGATTTATCTATAATTTCTAAAAGTTGACAAAAAAATATTGCAAACTTGATAGCAAAATCTGATTTGCATCAGTGGGTATGCATAATCTTTATTTCTCCCACTTAGGGTGAACATTCATACATTTCATGAAAGAAGTATTAATTTGTTTAATTATCAGATGCTACCCTAGACCCTGCTGGACTCATAACAGTTGATATCTGAATAGTATTACCTTTCTAAAGTTTAAAAAATTCTGACTTTCCAAAGACATCTGGCCCTATGGATATTCAATAATGAATTATATACCTATCTTAACACCATGTTGTCTAAGTATGAACTGACTCTCATGAATGACGCCATGGTCTGTTAAAAGAACACTAGATTCATCATTAAGAATCCTCAGGTCTAATCCAGACTGGTACTAATTAGCTGGGATCTTAAAAAATTTACTTCTCTGGATCTCAGTTTTCTTATCTTGACTGAATATCCACAGAGCTACGTGAGAAATGTAGAGGATGAAGCAGAGAGACTATAGCTCCTAGGAGGGCAGAGGCTGCAACAAACTGGCAAACACAGGTCCTGACTTTTGCCACTTGGGCATGCACGGTCCAAATATTTTGAAAAAAAAATCTTGAGAAAACACAAATAATCATAATTTTATGTGAATTAACCTGAATTTAAAAAAAAAAAACAAAACTACTCAGGCTAACAAAATAGGTTTGTAAGCTTGATGTGATGAACAGGCTACAACCCTCAACTAACTGATGGGCTGTGATATTGTCTTATACTACATTCAGACTCAAATTTCTTTCCCTCCCAGTTTTACTTGTAGCTGATAGTGACTTGCCCTTCTTTATAATATGGAAGCTGCTGTAGTGCTTACATATTACACTTAGTCAGCTGTTGGCATAGGCTATCTTCAGATTTCAGTTATCTTTTCACATCTTCATGTCTTTTATCCCTAACTAGATTATAAGATCCTTGAGGGTCCTTGAGGGTGATGAAGTATCTCTGAATTTTCATAACAATTTTCTCAGTGTCTTAGACACAGCAAGGGCTTAATGAAAACATTTGAACTGATGTAAAAATGGGCTATAAATAACTCTGGCTAAATCAGAATGCCCAAGTCTGAGTTTCTTGGATTCTTCATTGCCAGTGGGAGACATTTTGACAAAATCGCCCAAAGTGCAGCTTCGGAATCCAGCAGACCTAAAGCAAAATGCCAGCTCCTTTGCTTCAGCTCTATGACCTTGAGCCTAGTACGTAACTGTCTAAGGATCAATTGTCTCATTTGTAAAATGGAAGGTTAACAATAAGTCAACTTGTCCTGTGGATTGAGTAATACATAAAGTATGTGGCATAAAACAGATGTCAGTAACTGCTTATTCTCTTTTTTGCTTCTGTGGCCAAGGAAAGAGAAAGGTTCTTACAAAAGAGTGAGGAGTACATCTCAATGTAGTACCTTTCTCTTTATCATCTGCAGAAAATCAGATCCAATAACTGCTGCAGAATCCCCAGAGATCAGGTACACCTACTTCACCATAGCTCAAGACACTAACTTTGGTGTACCTTGTGTGATTTCAAACCAACTATGGTTTTCTGAGTTGCCTTGAAAAATCATTCTTCTCCTTTGAAGCAATAAAAATATCTCTGCAAATGAATGGCCCATGGCAAGAAGATATTTGTAACTTTCAAAAAAAAATTGAAGCAAGCTTGGCAAAACATAGAGCTGTGTTCTTCATACATTGAAGATTTATGCATGAGAACAATTCAGTAAAAGTTGTGGTACCCAGGATTATTTCATGAAAAATTTACAAATTTCTAAAATAAACAGTACCATTAGGGAAACATGTGCAGTGGTTCAGTATTTATAGACAGATCTGTAATGTTATGTCTATCTACACAGGCTGCATGAACAGAAGATTCCAATGACTGATAAAAAGGAGACAGTACCCAGGCCTTCCAAAATGTCATAGACTGATAACCTTAGAACCTCAGCACAGAAAGGGTCTTTAACAGCTGTTTAGTTCAACCCTTATCTCTGTAACTTCCTGATGATCATCCTGGAGCCGCTTAAACACTTTTAACCTAAAGGGGAACTCATTCCTTCCAGTAATAACATTTGCCATTGCCATATTGAGAGGAATAAAACTAAGACAAAATCTTACAGATGCTTTCTACTGTCTCTCAGTCTTTTCTCTGCAGAGGTGCAGGATAGTTTAATGTGTAAGCATATGTATTTGTAGGCATATATATTGAATAGCACATTATGCTCCTGGAATTATGTAAGATGTTATAGATAATAAAGAATAAGTCCAGCAAAGTTTCAAGTTACAAAATCAATGTACGCAAACCAGTAACATTCCTACATGCCAACAACAGTCAAGCAGAGGATCGAATCAAAGACTCAATATCTTTCATAACAGCAACAAAGTAAATAAAATATCTAGGAATATATTTAATGAAGGAGGTGAAAGACATCTGCAGGGAAAACTATGAAACAATGAGAAAGGAAATTGCAGAGAACGTAAACAGGTGGAAAAACATATCATGCTCATGGATCAGCAGAATCAACATTGTTAAAATGTCCATACTACCCAAAGTGATCTACACATTCAATGCAATCCCCATTAAAATACCGACCTCATTTTTTTTTTGCAAATCTCAGAAAAATAGTTCTTCGCTTTGTAAGAAACCAGAAAACATCTCAAATAGCCATAATAACCTTAAGCAATAAGAACAAATGAGGAGGCATCACTTTATCAGACTTCGAGCTAAGCCTCAAGGCTATAGTTACCAAAACAGAGAACCTAGATATAAAACCATCCTCATATAGCCATCTAATCTTTGACAAAGCAAACAAAAACATACATTGGGGGAAAGAATCCCTATTCAATAAATGGTCCTGGGAAAACTGGATAGCCACATGTAGAAGACTGGAACAGGATCCACACCTCTCACTTCTCACAAAAATCAACTCATGGTGCATAACAGACTTAAACCTAAGGCATGAAACTATAAGAATTCTAGAAGAAAATATTGTAAAAACTCTTATAGATATCAGCATAGGCAAAGGATTTATGAAGACAACTCCAAAGACAATCACAGCAACAACAAAAATTAAAAAATAAGACTTGATTAAATTATAAAAGCTTCTGCAGAGTCTAGGAAACAGTCAATAGAGTGAATAAACAATCTGCAGAATGGGAGAAAATATTTGCATGCTATACATCCAGTAAAGTATGATAACCAGTATATACGAAGAATTCAAACAAATCAGCAAGAAAAAAGCAAATGACCCCATTAAAAAGTGGGCAAAAGACATGAACAGAAGCTTTTCAAAAGACAAATGACCAATAAACATATGAAAAAATGCTCAAAGTCTCTAATCATCAGGGAAATGCAAATCAAAACCACAATGAGATGTCACCTAACCCCAATGAGAATGGCTCTTATCAAATAGTCCAAAAACAATAGATGCTGGCATGGATGTGGAGGGAAGGAAACACTTACACACTGCTGGTGTGGAAAGTGGTATGAAGATACCTCAAAGAACTAAAAGTAGACCTATGGAAAGTGGTATGAAGATACCTCAAAGAACTAAAAGTAGACCTATCATCCCAGCAATTCCAATCTTGGGTATTTACCCAAAGGAAAAAAAATCATTTTATCAAAAAGACACTGAAATGTTTATTGCAGCACAATTCACAGTTGCAAAGATGTGGAATCAACCCAAGTGCCCATCAATATATTAGTAGATTAATATGGTATCTGTATACTATGGAGTACTACTCAGCCACACACAAAAAAATGGTGAACTAATACCTTTTGTAACAACCTCGATGGAACTGGAGACCATCCTACTAAGTGAAGTATCACAGAATTAAAAAACAAACACCAGATGTACTCACTATTAAATTGGAACTAATTGATCAATGCCCCTGTGCACGTATAGCAGCAAAACTCAATGGAAACCAAGCAGGTGGAAGAAGGGAGTGGGGGATAGAAAAATTCATACCTAATGGGTACAATGCATGCTATCTTGGTGACGGGCACACATATAACTTTGACTTCAACTGCATAAAAGCAAATCATATAACCAAAATGTTTGTACTCCCCATTATATTCTGAAATTAAAAAAAAAAGTCGAATGCACTTTTTTACGTGGCTTATTTGTCATCTTGGTGACAGACGCCACATGTTGTATCTTATTTTGGAATGCCTAAAACAGACACAATGACCTCTCAATAAATACTATTCACTAATCATGCAGTTTGTCCTCATTATAAAATCAAAAATGTAAAAGGAAAAAAAAATAGTTCTACAATTTCTACTTCACTTTTCTGAAATTCAGTGACTACTACAGTTATAGTAATCTACATATTCATTAATGGTTTTGTACAACTTACGGTTTTCATTTCTGAAAAGGAAATCATACATTTAGGATGGTTCTGCCTGTGATACTTAGAAAAACAAACCCAGTTATATATTTACAACCATGAGGTAAATACAACCCTTTCTCTTTCCCCAGCAATTGACAGACATGTTTATAAACTACAAGAAAATATAGGATTTGCCAACCACACAGTCTCTGTTGCAACTGCTCAACTCTGTCATTGTAGGGTTATAGCAGCCAAAGACAATATGTAAATGAATGAGCCTGGCTGTGTTTCAGATAAAACTTTATTTATAAAAGTAGGTGGCTACCTGGATTTAGCCCCCAGACACTGTATGGTGCAGCAGGAAGAACACTGGCCTAGGAGTCAGGAGAATAAAATTCTAGCTGTGGTCCTTCCTCTAGCTACCTATCTGATGGCAAGCAATCCCTTTACAACTTTAGGCTTGAGTCTTCACCTCTATATGGAACAAATTAGATGAGTTTGAATTAAACTTCAATTTCAAAATATTTATGAATCAATTCTCAAAATCTCTCCAACAGTTGTGGCCACTGAATATTTCAGGTTGCACTGCAGCTATATTCACAACTGTTGATTGCAGTTTTTCTTAAGACTTAAAGAGGTTCCCAAAGGGACTCCCTGAATATCAGGAACCAATGTAGGTTATAGGAAGGGATAGTAAATTTCTCTTCCCTTAGGAAAATGACAGTGACTGCTTTTCAATAACCCCAATTTAAGGTTGCCAGATTTAGCAAGCATAAGTTTTCTGTTGTTTATCTTAAATTTAAATTTAACTGAATATTCTATACTTAATCTGGCAATATTACTCTAATTCCTTAATTTTAGTCAGACTGTAGACACTTTTACATACGATTTTCACATGTATCAAGTTCATTATGTCTCACAGCATCCCACCTCTTGGGCACAAGGGAGCATTATTTTCATTGTAATCAGGAAAAAGCTGAGGTGTCAGGACTTATAAATTATCCAAGCTCAGAGGGTTAGTAAAAAGTAAGTCTGAATATTCCTTAATAACTTCAGAGGGATACAAACATTTAGTTTATTACAGAATTACTGTCCACTTTGTACAATAGGCACTCATAAAGGCACAACTGTCAAAAGTGTAAAACTTCACTTCTGTTTTTGTCTGCACAGTGTAACATTTTCAGCTACTTCCTAAAGCAGTGTTGGAATGCATCATCATAGGAACCACCTTTACCCATCATAGCATGATTTATTAACTAAAATAATGAATTATCCTTCTCTGGGGGAAAGTGCAATTTTTTAAATCAATTACACAGTCAAATATTCAATTTTATAACATATTATAAGACATTAATTAAATATAAGAGTAGATAATCCAAAATTAGGTACAAGTGTGTTTACTCTAGAAGACAACCTAATAGATATACTTGTTCTCTCATCAGATAAAGGATTAAAAGGCATTTTAAATATGGCATTGCTCTAAATATTCAATAATGTTTATGTGAAGACAATCCAGTTTTCTTTGAGATAAATATAATTACACAAGGCAACATCACTTTTAGGAATATTCAATCATGATTTAAAAAGTCACCAAATTAAATTAAATAGGGGTTTGGGGAAGAATTACTGTCTCAATCATCTAAGGAAATCACTTACCTTGAAAAATATCAGCATTGGCCAGGGCTATAAGCTATGAGACTGTCAAAACAATTGAGGCATAGAGTAAGTGTGGTAACACCCTCTATTGGTATGGCAAAATCTGTTTTGCCTAGATTTAAAACAACCAAATACAAATTTTTTTTATTTTCTCCTTCAACACTGATCCTTAGAATTGAGGCATAGAAATACAGATGTTTCCACAGGAAAAGAATTTTCCTTCTGGAATACTGTGTTGGGCAAAAGCTAGGATGTCTTGACACTAACATCTCCAGGATTTTTTTCCCTTTCCTCGATTCTGAGTGCTTGACTGCTCCATTGGCCTCATTTCTGGTTTCCACTATTCAGAAGACAGCAATGGCCTGTCAGTTTGGTCACTGACTTCCTACAGATCATCTTTTGAAGGTATAATGTGTGAGGATTTCTCAGCATCACAAATCTCACTTCAGTGGACCTCAGTTTCCTCCAGCAGAGAATGCTCTGCAGAGTTTTTGGGACCACCTTAAAGTGGGGCTGAGGGCTGAGGGCTGGGGGCTGAATGAAATCCTTGGCCTGCAACACCTCTCTTTATGTCTTTTTTACATGAGTGTGCAGATAACACTGAATTTAAACATGGGCTTCTGAGCCTAGACAAAATGTTTGAAAACAGTAGGGACAAGATGGGTTAACTCTACACAAACATTAACCCAACTTTACTAAAAAGGATTTTAAAAGACTATTCCGAGATTCACTGGAGAAATTACTCATCAGAGGAATGAAAAAGAAATAAACTTTTATTCAGTACCTATTATGTACCAGGCTGCTGACCATGGTGATAGGCAGGGAGAGCCTTAGGTGTAACTTTAAAAAATCTACAAATACTTATTAAATTAGATGATCCATAAGTGTCTTTTAGTGACACTAATCACAAAAGTGAAATAAACTATTCTCAGAAGCTACTCTGGAGTTAACTTTGCTGAGTAGGAAAAGAGTTTTTTGGATCTTTTTCTATTAATATTTGCTTAAAATGCTCAAGTAGCATTAAAGTCATAATTAGAGATAAGGTAATTCAGATCTCCAGAATTTTACATGAATGTTCATGCTAATAAATAGTAAAATTTGCAGGTGTGATTAACTAATCATCAAGGGAAAATAATTAAATTCAAATTGTGCTTGCTTTGTTTTCTCTAAGCCAGCACTGCAATTATTTAATGTTATTACTATCTTTATTGGAAGTCAGTAAATCATCCAGTGGTAGGTGTAGCAGAGAGTAGCTAGATGTTTGCCAACACCATTTCCTTTTCCTAGGCGCAAAGGAAGATTACACTTCCCAGTCTCACTTGTGATTAGATCAGGATCATGGGACTAGCTCTGGCCAAGGGAATGGCCTGGTCCTTAAAAGTTCCTGAGGTTCTGGACTTTCTCCCTCTAACTGGAAGTGAAGGACCCCAAAATGGCAAAGTCACCCTAAAGAAAGAGCCCATATGCCTGCATCCTCACTTGGAAGACAGCCTCTTAATCTGCATTGAGCTCAGATGTGGGCAAAAAAAAAAATAAATCTTTGTTGCAATAAAGCCACTGAGATTTAGGGTTGTTTGTTACAAGTTTATCAGTATTACTCCAACGTCAAGGAAGGGGGTCAGGCCCAACAGTCTGTGTCACCTTGGCATGGTTCATCATCATTGGAAAGCAGTATCAGATCCAAAGGGAAAAAGTCAGGAATAGTGGTGAACAGTGATGCTGGCAGCAGAGATCATATAATGCAGAAAAAGCAAAACAGAGTAGAATTGGGAACGTATAAGAGCTGAAACTGTTGGTAAATGAAAGGCAGAAATAGCAGAAGTTGAGAAAGAGCTGGAGAACACATCCTGGAGCCAGCTCCCTCGTTAGGGCTGGAGAGGCAGGCCACCAATACGGGGAGAGCCCCTGAGGATTTTTCTGACTGTCCTTGGTGTTTATCTTTATGATCTAGGCTAGAAAGTGAGCTCCTGCATAGCCAGACCTCTTGAAATGCATACTGCAGTCCAGAGCTCTGAGAAAGACAGTGTGGTTTGCATATTTAATTTGGAAGCTTAGATATGAGCTCAGAATTCCAAGGGTACCATTGGAGTGAATGAATCTTAAACTCAGACAGTTTTCCATAACAAAAGTAATATTAGTCAGCTAGAAATCCTTGCAGAGTGAATTTATTTACATATTTTACTTCTTAAGTACTCTCATCTCTCTCCAATTTTGAGAACTACATACAAGAGTTTCTTCCGTGAAAGATTTCTTACCTAACGATGGTCAGCAACAGCCAATTACAACCTCTCACATTTTGGCAAGCACATCTAAAGGGATGGGGACTCTTCAATGAAAACCTGTTTCCTGAAGGTAAATTAAACAGTACCTCTAGTTGTTCCTATTTAACTGCTCTTAACAAGATTTTAGGTGATGGTTCCTGATGAGAGATTGAGAGCAGAGGAGTGAGAAGGATGGGAAATGGAGGAGGGAAGTGACTGATGTGAGTAAATATGTATTTGGAAGATCTCCATTTAATCCATCAGAATAAGTTTCTGGTTCATGTTAGCAGCATCTCTTGGGAAATCAGCCACACTGCATTTGTTTCACCCACCTGCATACTGAATGAAACAGTGCAGACTTGATACAGATTTACTCTGTCCTGATGCTGACTAAGGGAAGCACAGTGGAAGCACTGACTTGCCAGCCCCCTGCCGTGCGAGGAAAGACCTTACCTCACTGTGGTCTCCCCTTCTTAAATTAGCTAAAGACATTTTCTCAGGCTTCAAGATTGTGACTGTTTCTTTATAATCTTTTTAGCAAGAAATTGACTATATGCATGCAGAGCCAGTAGATAGGTCTATATATAGCAGAAATAACACCTGAAATGAAATCATGGTAAGATCATGGAACCATGGATCTTTGTGTTGCCACAAACTAGACATATGACCTTCAGTTACTGTCTCTAAATAATTTTTTGTACCTTATCTTTATAGGTTGTCTCTTGTGAGAATAATTTTGCAAAAGTTAGACACAAAAAGTCATATACCTTAAGAATGTAAAGAAAGGAGGAGAAAACTCAAGGTAGGGAGACGATAAGTTAGACACACAGATAAGCAGTCAGTAAAGCCTTCTCCATCCAGCTCCTGTTTTTACCTGGTTGAGGATCAAATTTCAGAAATTCATGGGCAGCAACAAGTCATGACCATTCTCTCCAGGAAATTCTTCCTGCCCTTTGTGCGACCTAAAATCGCTGATTTCCATGTTGTATTAATGTCATTTGTCTACTGGCCTTTTCTCCTCCTAATGTCGGACTCTCCAGGGAAGCTCACGTGTTGCCCACCTTGAAGTTTCTGTGCTACATCCCCCTAGCATTGTTCTGCATGCAAAAATATTTGTAGAATTCAATAGAAACTTATCATTTCTTTCTCACACTTAACAAAAAGAGTGGTCATCTTTTTTAAAGATCAAGTTATTCTTGTAGAATTTAGTGGGTGTCTAGAATTCATTCAAGAGAGAATCTTCTTTAAAGTTTTTCCTCCATGCTGTTGCCAAAAAGAAAATTACTAGTTTGCTTTCACATACTCTAACCTCCTGAATCCAGGAGAATGAAAATGAGGGGGGAAGTAAGTGGGGATGTTCAAAAAAAAAACTCAACTGACCACTGTCCTTGACCGAGAGCTGATGACCTCTAAAAGGGATCTAAAATGAAAATGAGAAACAGAAGGTATTGGCTTTGGTATATACCTTCAGCACTTCTCTCCTCCCCCTTGATGCCCTGTCTAAGCTCAACAAGGACTCTAACTGCCTAAATCCTCCCCCATCACCCCCTTTCCCACCACACACACCCTTATGACATCCCACACACCTCTTACTCAGCCTTGCGTGTGTCTTGCTTTGGAATTCCCCTTCCCATAAATCAAAACTCTCATTGTCTCTAGGTATAGCAGCCAGGTGAGAATGAAAGCTAATTCACATTAAGTTTATGACTAATCATCTTCCCACATACTCCTTAACACACTCTGGAATGTTTTCTTATTAACACTTAAACACTAATCGGTGAAATTTCAGTCAGTGTGGAAGAGATATTTTGGGATAGGAGGCATCCTCTCTCATCCATGAAAGAGAAAACCAAATACCACAGGTTTTTGCTTACTCTATCCCCCACCATAATTCCCCAGACCTAGCCGTTCCTTATGGGAATGAATGAGCTTTACCTTCCCCTCTCACCAACTTCCTAAATCAAGATCAGCGAGCCTTTCTAATTGTTATACCATTCTGTCTCTCAGTGAAAGGGGCTGGGGTAGAACAGCCGAGACATTTGGCCTTACACCAGCCTACAACAGGGCTTCCTTGGCTCAGCCCCCAGCATTTGTATCTGTCAATCATTATACGGTTAATAAAGTTTATTGTGGATCAGAACCACCTGAAGAGCTTGTTAAAACCCAGATTGCTGGGTTCCTCCCCTAGAGTTTCTAACTCAATATGTTTGGATGGGGTGAAAAATTTGCAAGACTAACAAGTTCCCTGGCCATGCTGATGCTGCTGGTCCAAAGACAGGACCTCGAGAACCAAAGCCTTATACTAAACTTTCCTTCCACATGGAAGGGAAAAACATTCCAAAAGGAGAAAAACGTATTCATTGATACGATGGCATGGAAAAGCATGACATGCTTAGTGCCAGTGTTATTTTGCTTTCCCTGGATATTGAGCTTTTTGAAAAGTAGAAGGAAAATGGAGTGAAGGGAAGAATCACGCCAAGTTAGAATGTGGTGCTGGGATTACTTTTCGTAGGAAACTGTGACCTCTAAGGTGTTAGGAGGGTAACACAGAGAATGGGGACTTTTAAAAGATGAATGAAGTCACCTTAAGACATTCCCATCTTGACATAAACTAAGTTCCCGATGTGTGATACAGGCTGCCCACGTTCTGAGGAGTATTTTTTAAAATTTATAAACATCCATGACTCTAATTTAACTGAGATCCCTGTGGTAAGAGTGAAGGGGTGAGAAAATCTCTGCTCATTCACTTTCCATTTCCTTCTCCTTCTTTTTTCATTGAATTTTTTTCTGCCTCCAAGGATTTCTGGAACCTTCATAAAGCTGCATTTATAATGAGCAAGCTCACAGTGCATGAAAAGTTTTGTAGAATGAGATTCTACATTCTCTTTTCTCCACATTGAGGGACTCATCTCCTCCTTTCTCCACTGTCATGTTTCCTTTGCTCTCTCCTACTTCAGCATGCCTAACGGGGCTTGCTGTACCATTTTGCTAACCAGGGAGGTAAGATTACAAGACGTGGACTGCGACATAGGGGGCTGTTTCCTTCCTCAGAGGCCTGTAAGGTGGTCTTTGTGCTCCAATCTAGCTTTAGCAGAGAGAGAGATCTGGTCTGAAGGGAAATAGAGCAGTGATCTAATTGGTTAAAAAAATAAATCTCTGGTCCACAGCAAAATGTAGGCAAGCTTCCAAGAGCAAAGAGAAGCTGTTTCTTCTGTTTGTGCAACCAAAATGTACTAAATACAGAACTATTTTTCTTTCAACAGCCTAAATTCTGAGAGAGCACAGTCATTGTTTACTGTCTTAGACAGGGTTCTCCCAGAATCAGACCCTGAGCTAGGATGTAGATACAATTAGTTTATGTGGGAGGAAACACTGGCAGAGGAGTGATGAAGGAATGAAGGAAACAGAAGGAATCCAACACAGAAAAGTTAGCTCTATGGGGAACTGGGGCTCACCTCTGGAAAATGGTATAGAACACACCTCGTGGTTGTTCCACCTAAGTACAAGGGAACATGTCTATCTATTCCCTCTATTTGTTAGTTAAGGGCCACTCTCAGGATGTTAATTTCTATGACATTTTTGGCCTGTCTTCAGTTGGGCCTTGCATTCTCCTGTGGTCAGAGAAATCACACAAACAGGTACAGAAGCTAATGGAAAGTGTCCAGCAGATGTGAGGAGACCCACAGCTCTCTTGCTGTCATTTGGAAGATTTCTCCTCTTTCATCGATGGCTCGGTTGCCCTAAAATTCCTAGGTGTCAGTAACAAATTGTACCCACTGGAAGCAGAACATATATTTCAATTTTATGACCTTTCATTTTCTATTAGTGTCACCTTAATTCCAGTCTATCCTGTTATTAGCATGACAATACCAATGTCTTTCTAGAAAATATATGTAGAAATAAATTTATTCCAAAAATTAAAGCACCATCTATGTAATGATGTGTTACAAACCTTTATAACTAGTTTTATAAAACAATTAACTCAGAGAAGTAAGGCTTAACACTTTCTAAATGCATATAGATAGTAAGACAAAAATATCAGATACCCACATTTGCATTTTGTCTAGACATGGTTACAGACTAAAGTCCCTCAGTTGATCAGCTTGAAGAACCAAATAAATCTCTGCTATCAGTATAACAAGAGCACTTGTTTGTCTTGTAGCAGTGCTTATCAAAAGAACATCAAAATAAAAAAATAGAGTCTCAAATATACTTTCTCAAGGTAAACACTCATTAAAGTATAAATAAATGGTTAATTTGGTACAATTTCACTAGAGAAATGACAAAAAACAAGACAAAATATGATAATTAAACTAGCAAGGACTAACACCTAAGCAGTTAATTCAGGAAGCCCAGAAATGCAGAAGCATGATTTTTCCATTTGTAATATGTCAACATACTAAAAATTAGTTGTTTTAATCAATTTAGAAGTGAGATATGAGTATTTTATTATAATAAATCCATTATTTGGCATTGTACCTTAATGAATTTAATATAATCATTTTGTCTTTGTAGACACAGAGTGATTCTTGTAATGTAACTTGTAGCAAAATCAAGTTTAATCCCTGAAATAATTCCTGTTTATCTGTAGACTATAATTTTAAAAGACTAATAAATACATAAAGCAATCTAGCAACCCTAAACAACCAATGAAGGCCACAGTTGATTCAGATGTTATAATAGTATAATTGATACAACTCATTGGGGGACAGACATCATGAGCACTGAAGAAAAATAAATATTAACTACGTAAAAGTCAATTCAAGTTATGCCTAGCCTTTATAAAGGATCAACAATAGAAAATAAAAAAACAAAAAATAAATATTTTGGTGAAAATCTCATTTGGGCTCTTATCTATTATACATGGCAGGCCATAGAAGAAAATTACACATTTGATATAAATATTAGGTTGGTAACCAAAATGTTTGTACCTCCATAATATTCTAAAATAAAAAAAAAGAAGGAAAAAGTTTGAGAGTCAATTGGATTTCTAAATTTCTTTTTCTATATCATTTTATCTGGACAGTAACCACTGAGTATCCTATTTATGTCACCAGATTCTTATACAATCAAATAAACAACTGTACTGAAGAAATTGTCCTAGATGGCAAATGAAAGCAAACAAACAAACAAACAAAGGTAAAGCACATTTATAATCCAGGAAGGGACATAATCCATAAAATGAACTTTAGCATGTAAAGAGTTCAATATTAAAGTTTTAATATAGAGTTTAACAAATGGAAAGTCATGCTTTCTTCTTGGGTAGTACACCTGAATACCATAAACATGTCATTTATTACTCAATGCATATTAATGTTTATTGCTCTGTCCATAAAAAAACTGATGAACATTTTTAGGTCAACAAGCTAGATTTAAAATTCCTATTAAAAAAAAAAGCACTTGGAAATAGAATGGGAAGTCACAAAAACCATATGTCCACAACTATCTGGTTAGCAGCTAGTTTTTCCAGGTACTTATATATATATATATATATATATATACACCAAAATTTCTATAATTGAAAGACTGCAATATAGCACATGAATAGAGAAATGAAGGAATGGGAAAAAAAAAAAAAAACTACAGAGCCCACAAAAAAAAAAAGAAAACAACCCAAGTGCATGTAGAAATTTAGTATATTATATGTGTCGTAAACACATCCTGTGTGTCAAGGAAGTATCCAGGCATTGTTAATGCATATTTTTCATATTACATCACTGGATAGTTTCTGGACAGACCTCATACACTCTTTGATAATTATGTGTTGAGACACTACATAGTTATTTGGAAAATGATAAAATCGGATCCATTCCTTATACCATAGACCAGAATAAATTCCAAATGGATCAAGAATACAAATGAAATGCATGAAATTATAAAAGTAGAAGAAAACATTCCTTTATAATCTGAGTATGAGGAAAACTTTTCTAACTATGTCTGAAATCCAGATGCAATAAAAGAGTGATAAATGTGATTATACAAATATAAATTTTTGCATGGCAAAAATCACAATAAGCATGAAAATCTGGGAGAAAATATTTGCAACAGCTAAAAAACCAATAAAAAACTCTTACACATTAAAGAAAGCACTCATTAGAAAAATGGACGAAACTGCATGAACAGGTGGTTTACAAAAGACAATGACACAAATAGCCTTTAAACATGTGAAAAGATGCTTGACTTCATTCACAATTAAAAATGTGAATTAAAAGTACATTGAAATATGGCATAACTGTTGATTACCAAAAATATAAAAGTTTGACAACATACATTGTTGTTCAGGCTTGGGAAAAACAAACATACTCATATATTGCGGGTGGGAGTCCAAAATAATACAATCCCTATAGAAGGGGATTGCCAAACCTAATAAATCTACATATCCATTAACCTAGAAATCCCACTTCTAGGAATTTACTCTGAAGACATATTCAATAAAAGAAAAATGCATCCACAACACTATCCTTTATTTGTAATAGTAAACTTTGGAAATAGTCCAGATACCCAAACATAAGAAATTGACAGAATTAAATTATGGTATATTCACACAAAGGAGTATTATGCAGCAGTAAAAAGAATGAATAAGATCTCTAGAAACTATTCATTTCCAAGATAGATTATTAGGTAAATAATAAACTTGAGACAACTGAACATCAAAGAGATAAATAATAGCAATGGATAATAATGTTGAATAAAAAATTAATCTGGAGTCCATGCTGATATTAAAATAATTTTTAAAGGGTGATTAGAGGAAAAGAGAAGCTCTTCTCTATAGAAGAATGCTGATTAATACATGTAAAAAACTGATTGAATTAGAAAATCATTTTCTAATCACTATGTTAACTATCAATTCAAGAAAGAATTACTAATAGATGCTAAACCTAGTTTGTAGAAGATTGATGCGACATAGGCTATTTTCAGAATCTCAAGATATTTCTCCAGAGACAGTTTATTTTCTGTAGTAATTCACCTTTTATCCAGTAAAGATCTTAGCTGTATTCTTAAGAAAAACAAATCTTAGCTAGGCAATTGGGTGATATTAGCTACTCTCCTCATTAGTGTGACTCACCACATACTCAGTTCAGGTAGAATGGTAGGAAGGTGCTGTGATTTATCATTGGTCAGAGGCACCTACCACACATTATAATAATTCTACCTCCAGTTAAGAAGTATTTTAAAAATATTACTTATGGGTATGGATGTTTGTATATGAAATATACACTGGAGAAAGCAACTATATTATTCAGGGGAAAATAAGTATAGAAATTTATCAATAAATGCATTTTAAAGAATGTGGGTAGGTTAAAAGTATCCTGAATTTAAAAGAGGGTTGCCAAACTAATTCAATGGGGAAAAGACTAGTCTTTTCAATAAATGATGCTGGGACAACTATATATCAACATGTGGAAGAATAAAATTTGACCCCTATCTTACACCATATGCAAGAATTAATTCAAAATAGATTGTAAAGCTAAATAAAACTCTTAGAAGAAAATATATGAGTAGATCTTCATGACCTTAGATTTGGTAAAGGATTCTTGGACATAATAACAAAAACATGAGCAAAAAAAGAAAAAACAGATAAATTGTACTTCATCAAAATATAAAATGCTTGTGTTCCAAAGGACACAGTCACACACAATCTGTGAGTTATCTGTGAAAAGACTGTGTGTGAAAAGAAAAGATAACTCACAGATTGGGGAAAAACATTACAAGAGAAATGGGAAGGATAGGAAAAGATCTGCTAAAAAATACAAAAGTACAGCTAGATAAAAGGGAAAAATTCTATGATTCTATAGCACGTAGGAGGACTATAGTTAAAAATAGCATATTGTATAGTTTCAAATAGCTAGAAGGAAAATATTAAATATTTCCAAAACAAAGAAATGATAAATGTTTGAGATGATGGAAATGCTAATTGCCCTCTTTTGATCACTATAGATGTGTATCGCATTACTTTGTGCCCCATAAATAAGTACAATTATTATGTGGCAATTAAAAATATTAAAAAGTGAAAAAAAAAGAAAAAACATAGATTTTCAATCACCTATCTCATAAGAGACTTGTAATCAGATTACTTAAAAATCTTTTACATCTCAACAATAAACAAACGAATAACCAAACTAAAAAAAATGGACAAAGAATTTGAATATACATTGCTCCAAAGAAGATATACAAATGGCCAATAAGCAAATTAGAAAAAAAACATTAGTCAGTAAAGAAATGTAAATCAAAAATTTAGTAACTATGTGTGATAACTGATATGTTAATCTGCTTCATTATAGTAACAATTTTACTATTTTATGTATCCCATAACATAATGGGATACATCAAATATACAGAATAAAATTTATTTTAAAAAATACCACAATGAGAGAAAGGGACCAAGATGGCCGATTAGATGCAGATAGTATGTGCCTTTTCCATGAAGAAGAATCAGAGTAGTAAGGAGATACCCACATTTCAGACTGTCTAGGAGTGAATGCTAGAAATCACGAGAAGTTGATTATATAATGACAAAGGGATCAATTTAGCAAGAGGATATAACAATCATAAATATGTATGCATCAAACATTAAGACACTCAGATTCATAAAACAATTATTACAAGACCTAAAGAACGAGATAGACAACAATATAGTAATAGTGAGGAACTTCAACACTCCACTCACAGCACTAAACATATCATCAAGACGGAAAACGAACAAAGAAATACTGGGCCTAAATTTGACTTTACACCCAATGGACCTAACAGATATGTATAGAACATTCTACACAATAAGTATGAAATATACATTATTTTCATAAGCATATGGGACATTCCCAAGATAGACCAAATATTAGGCCACAAAGCAAGTATTCCAAATTTTAAAAAATCAAAATCATAACCAAATATCTTCTCACACCACAATGGAATAAATCAATACAAAGGAGAACTTTGGAAACTGTATGAATACATGGAAACTAAGCAACATGTTCCTGAATGATCATTGAGTCAATGAAGAAATTGAGATAGAAATTTAAAATTTTTTGAAATGAACGAAATTGAAAACACAACAGACCAAAACCTGTGGAATACAGTAAAAGCAGTACTCAGAAAGAAATTTATAGCATTAAATGCCTACCTCAAAAAAGTAGAAAGATCACAAACAACAACCTAATATTACATCACAAGGAAATATAAATACAAGAACAAACCAAATGCAAAGTTAGTAGAAGAAAATAACAAAGAGCAGAGCAGAACTAAATAATTTAGAGACCAAGAAAATAATACAAAGGATCAATGAAATGAAGATTCTTTCAAAAGGTAAACGAAATTGATAAACACTAGTTAGACTAATTACAAGGAGAGAAAATCCAGATAAACAAAATCAAAACTGAAAAAGGAGACATTGTGACTGAATCCACAGAAATACAAAAGATCATCACTATTACGAACTATATGCTCAAACCAGAAAACCTACAGGAAATAGATAAATTCCTAGAAACATACAACCTCCCAAGATTGAACCAGGAAAAAATAGAAATCCTGAACAAATCAATAATGAAGAGCAAGATAAAATCAGTAATAAACACACCCCCCAAAAAAAGCCCAAGGCCAAATGAAATCACAGCCAAATTCTACCAAACGTACAAAGAACTAATACATATCCTTCTGAAACTGCTCCAAAAAAAGCATTCTCCTCCATTCATTATACAAGGCCAGTATTACCCAGATGCCAAAGCCAAACAAGGACAAAGAAAAAAAGAAAACACAGACCAATATCCCTGATAAGTGCAGACACAAAATCCTCAACAAAATACTAGCAAACCAAATCCAAAAGTAAACCAAAAAGATAATACACCATGTTCAAGTGGATTTTATACCAGGTTAGCAAGGTTGGTCAACATACCCAAATCAATAAATGTGATTCCTCACCTAAACAGAATTTGGGGGAAAAAACCCATATATCGTCTCAATACATGCATAAAACGTATTTGATAAAATTCAGTATTTCTTTATGATAAAAAACCTTCAATAAACTAGGCATAGAAGGAAAATACCTGAAAAGAATACAGGCCACATATGACAAACCCACAGCCAACATCATACTGAACAGGAAAAAGGTGAAAGCATTCCCTCTAAAAACTAGAAAAAAATAGGAATGTCCATTTTTATCACTCTTATTCAACATGGTACTGGAAGTCCTAGCCAGAACAATCAGGCAATAGAAAAAAATAAAAGGTATTCCAACTGGAAAACAGGAAGGTAAAATAATTCTGTTCACTGACAATATAATCTTGTACCTAGGAACCCCTAAAGACTCCTCAATTTAATAAATGAATTCAGTAAAGTCTCAGGATACAAAATCAATGTACAGAAATCAGTAACATTTCTATACACCAATAACCATCATGCTGAGAACCAAATTAAGAACTGAATCCCATTTATGAGAGACACAAAAATATTTAAATACCTAAGAATGTATTTAACCAAGGAAGTGAAATATCTTTACAAGGAAAACTACAAACATGGATGAAAGAAATCCTAAATGACACAAATGAATGGAAAAAAATCTCATGATCATGGATCAAAAGAATCATTATTATTAAAATGACCATACTGTCCAAAGCAATCTATAGATCAAATGCAATCCCCATCAAAATACAAACATTATTTTTCACAGAATTGGAAAAAACAATTCTAAAGTTCATATGGAACAAAAAAGAGCTCAAATTGCCAAATCAATCCTAAGCAAAAAGAAAGCTCAGGTATCACACTGTCTGACTTCAAATTATACTACAAGGCTGTAGTAATCAAAATAGAAAGGTACTATTATAAATATAGACACATAGATCAATGGTACAGAACACAGATATCAAAAATAAAGCCACATACTTACAGCCAATTGCTCTTTGACAAGTCAACAAGAACATACATTGGAAAAAGGATAATCCTTCCAATAAATGGTGCTGGGAAAACTGGATTATCATATGCAGAAGAATGAAACTGCACCCATATCTCTCACCATATTCAAAAATCACCTCATAGTGGATTAAAGACTTGAATTTAAGACCTGAAACTATAAAAATACTAGAAGAAAACATAGGGAAGACTCTTCTCGACATTGGTCTATGTGACGAATTCATGACTAACACCTCAAAAACACAGGCAACAAAAACAAAAATAGACAAATGTGACTTAATTAAAAAGCTTCTTCATATCCAATTAATAATCAACTGGGCATACAGACAACCTACAGAATGAAAGAAAATATTTGCAAACTATACATCTGACAAGTGACTAATACCCAGAATTTACAGGGAACAACAATAAAAAAAAATCATTAAAAAGTGGGCTAAGGACATGGGTAGACATTTTTCAAAAGAAGACACATAAAAGGCCAACAAGTATAAAAAAAAATATAAAAAGTCACTAATCACCAGAGAAACACAAATAAAAACCACAATGAGATATCATCTTAGAT
The DNA here is from genome assembly GCA_963575035.1 of Avahi laniger. NCBI lineage: Eukaryota > Metazoa > Chordata > Mammalia > Primates > Indriidae > Avahi > Avahi laniger. The sequence continues at coordinate 57,018 of CAUYSK010072740.1, forward strand.
GGCAAAATGGCTATTATTAAAAAAAGTCAAAAAATAACAGACGGAGGCAGTGATATGGAGAAAAGGGAACACTTATATGCTGTTGGTGGGAATGAAAATTAGTACAACCTCTATGGAAAACAGTAGGATATTTCTCAAAGAACTAAAAATAGAACTACCATTTAATCCAGCAATCCCATGACTAGGTATCTACCAAAAGGAAAAGAAAACATTATATCAAAAAGTTACTTGCACTCATATGTTTATCACAGCACTATTCACAATAGTAAAAGTATGAAATCAACCTAAACGCTCATCAATGGAGGATTGGATAAAGAAAATGTGATATAAACACACAATGGAATAATATTCAATCATAAAAGGAATGAAGTCATGTCTTTTGTAGTAACATGGATGGAACTGGAGCCCATTATCTTAAGTGAAACAATTCAGATATAGAAAGTCAAATACCGCATGTTTTCACTTATAACTGGGAGCTAAATAATGTGTATGTATGCAAGCAGAGTATGGAATGACAGACAATGGAGACTTGGAAGTGTGAGGAAGGAGGAAGGGAGATGGATGATGAGAAATTACCTAAAGGGTACAATGTGAGTTACTCCAGTGACGGATACACTAAAAGCCCTAACTTTACCATAATGTAATATAACAATGTGACAAAATTATATTTCTACCCCATAAATTTATACAAATAAAAAAGTTAAATAGTTCTACAATGAAATACCATTTGATCATTAATAGGATGGCTATAATGAAAAAGTCAGATAATTACAAGTGCTTGTGAAAAAATGGAGAAATTGAAATTCCCATACATTGCTGGTAGGACTGTACAGTTGTACACTCCCTTTGGAAAACAATTTGGCAATTCCTCAAAAAGTTAATCATAAAGACCCATATAAACCAGTAATTCTATTCTTAGATATATATTCAAGAGAATTTGAATATATATGTTCACATAAAACTGTACACAAATGTTCATAGCAACATTATTAATAATAGCCCAAAAGTGGAATCAACTTTTTCCATCAGTCATTCAACAGATGAACTAAATGAACAGATTTGGTATATCCATGCAATGGAATATTATTCAGGTACACAAAGGAATGAAGTACTGATATATGCTATAACACAGCTGAACCTTGAAAACTTTATGCTGTGTAAAAGAAATCAGATGCAAAAGGCCATATATTATATGATTCTATTTATATGAAATATTTAGAATAGACAACTCCATAAAGATAGCAAATAGATTAGTGGTTTCCAGAAGCTGGGAGGGAGGGGCATATAGGAAGTGACTGCTAATAGGTATGGGAATTCTTTCTGAGGTGCTGAAATGTTCTACAATTAGATTATGGTGATGGTTGCATGACTCAATATCCTAAAAACTATTGAATTATATACTCTAGAAGGGTGAATTTTGTAGTATGTGAATTATATTTCAATAAAGTTGTGATAAAAATGTGTTCTGGAAAGAAAGTCTAAGTTGTGGTGATATAAGGCCAAAAGGAAAATGGTCTCTAACAGTGCCATGTGTCAATAGAGACATCTATCAAACCAGGAGCCATGAGTATGTAGATGGAGTTGTGTGATCCCACAGGACATATGAAAAGAATAGGACTCCCAATTGAGAGAAAATACATCTTGAAAAAACATCCCCAAATAGGGCAGTTCCAGTGACAACATTCATCCCCAAGTTCTGGAAGTCTACACATCAAAAGAACTCAGGACTGTATAGATCTTTTGGCACCTGCAGAAACCTACTCTCCTTGACAAGAACCAAGTGAGCCAACCCAAATGGCTGGTTGTTCTCAGATTCCTCTCCTATTCTTCTTTACTCCACCTGGGAGGGAAACCAGAGGGGGAAAGAAACACAAACTTGTTTAGAAATGACACAATCCTCCAGTCTCCATTTTTGTGGTTTCTACCCTTGATTCAACTCAGAGTAAATATAAACTGTTGCTAAAAGAGAACTGAGAAACCTGACTTGTGCTTCAACGTTCCAAGTCTAAGCACATCTAAGTAGCAAAGCATAAAGTAGTGCATATTCCTGTATCTGCTGCCTTAATCTCTACAATCATTGCAGGGGAAATGTTGCCCAAATTCTGTCTGTTGGATAGTGATCTCCTTATGAAATTCACATGTTGCACAAGGCTGCCTCCTGTAAATATATCAAGAAAAATTTCCATGTCAAAATAGTTTTAGCTACCTTGTAATAAAAGACACACACTCACTGTTTAAAAGAATAAAATTTCAAAAACTATATAGAGATAAGATAAATTCACCAAAAGCTTACCCTAGTAGAGTCCTGGGATGAAATCATTGTTGTTCTATAGCAGGAACATGTTATAAGCTTTTCACTTATGGAAAGGAGCAGTCATATTAATGTTTCCAGACTGAGTAGGGAGTATCCAGCAGGCTCCTTAAGGACATGAACTGTGATAGACTCACTTTATAACCTTGATGTTAAATATTATGCAGAGTAGATGCTCAGTAAGTGGTTTTTAAGCCACTAAGTGAATTAACAACGACTAATTGAGTGGCATGTGTTTACTGTTTACCTGCTGTGCTCCACTAGGATATAAAATCTCCTCCTTCCCCCATTTTATATCTTGTATTTGTATCTTTCTTATTTCATATGGATAACTCCGTTTCCTAGCAATATCAGTATATTTATCCATTTGCCCAAAACTGCAGGTATGCTGGGGTTGAAAAATCGCAGTTAAAGTTATACCTACAGACTTGCATTTTCAATGATAAGCTCAAAACTTATCAATGATAAAGTCCCATGTATTTTCGTTCCATGCTTTATGTCAAAAATAAAATATTTAGAAAATAAGAAAAATTTTCTGACAATTATTTGGAACTGACTCTGTAGTATTGTTATTTCTTATAGACATTAAGTAAACCTTATCCAAAATGCTTGGGACTTCAAATTTTTCTATATTTTAAAATATTTGCATTATATACCAGTTGATCACTCCAAACCCCAAATTCTAAAATTCAAAATGCTACAATGAGCATTCTCTTTTGGCATGATGCACACAGAAAGCGTCAGATTTTGGAGCATTTCTGATTTCAGGTTTTCAGACTAGGGATGCTCAACCTATAACACCAAGCCCCAGATCCAGCATGTTAAATTGAGAAGACCAGGTTTTGAAATATTACAGTCTCTATATATCTTACCAACTAATCGTCTTTAACACTGACACATTGATAGCACTGTACTCCCAGGATACACAAGCTTCAGCAGAGATGAGGTGCTAGAAATGTTCTGTTACCTGGAACTGTGCCCAGTGACAGCTTCCCTTGACAGATGATATCAAATTATTCACATAAAGCCGGATGTTTGATGCACATTTGAGAATACTTATTCCATAGCCTCTAGCAGAACCAGCCCACACATTAAAACTACTTGGGCGCTACAGTCTGAACTGTTAGGGAGTTAGACTTATTCACCCTGCCAATTACAGATGTCATTGATGATTTCAAACTGCAGCTCTGAGGAACACCACAGAGCTCTTGCAAAAATTTTGAAAGAAGTTCCCATGAAAGCTCAAGTCCCCATGGCTCTGGTATCTGAATTAGAGAAGTGGTCTAACTTTTTTTTCTGTTCTTAATCAAATTTTCCTCAGAAATCATAGGCTAATTTGGAAATAAAAACCAAGTTATAAATTATCTCCTAAAATAAACCAAAATGTATTTTAGAGATAAAAAAATCAAAAAGTAAACCAATAACAATAAAAATAAAATCTAAAATATAGGTAAACATCTCTGGTTTTTTGAATGAGAAAAATCTTCTAAACTTAAAAAATGAAGGTATCATAAAAGGAAATATATTACCATATAACATACATAATTAATGATATCGAAGATGAATGAATGATTAAAAATAAATAATATAATAGACTGTTATCCCTGAGACATAAAGAAAATACAAGGAAAAAAATTAAGTTCTCAAAAGAGAAAATATAAATGCTACATATAAAGGAAAATGTTCAACTTCTTCAAGACACAACTTCAAAATGCAAATAGAGTAAAAACAAAGTACTATTTATTCACTTATCAATTTAAGAAAGCCTCAATATAGCAATAGCTAATAGCTATGTGGTGATTATGTACCAGTTACTTTTCTTAGTACTATACCTATGTTAAGTAATTTAATCGTCACAAAAGCCCTATGAGGTAAGCAATATAATTTTCATCATTCTGATTGGACAAATGAAGAAAGTGAGGCACAGATAAGTAACTTTTTCAAAGTCACACAACTAAAATGAGAGAGCTGGCACTCAGTCCAAGTCGTTTGGTCTCCAGAATCATGCTCTTAACCTCTGTGTTTTCTCAGGTTGATGGAAAGGGTATGGTGTTTAAGGCATGTTCATTCACTGCTGGTTAGTGATATATGGAGATGAAATTCCTAGAAGACAATTTCATATGTAGCTATCAGAGAGCTTTGACAGTAATTTTTCGTCTTTGTCTCAGTATTTTCACTTCTAGAAATTTATTCTAAAGAAACAACGTTTAAAATGAAACAGATTTATATATACAGAAGCTCACGACAGCATTATTTATAATCACAAAAAGAAAACAGAAAACAGGTCCAGAGAGAGAAGAAGAAAATACACAAGGGCTGGAAAATTTGTTTCATAGAATACTGGATGAAAATGTGCCTGGCTTGGACAGAAATCTAGATATCCAGATATAAGAACACAGAACTCCTGAGAGACTCAATGTGAAAAGGCAATCACCTCATCACATAGTTATTAGGCTGACCAAAGTAAACACAAAAGAAGAAATCCTTCAAGCAGTAAGATGAAAACAGCAGATAACCTAAAAAGGAAAACCTATCAAACTAACTGCAGACTTCTCAACTGAAACTTTACAAGCCAGAGGGACTGGGCACCTATCCTCAATCTTCTAAAACAGAATAACAGCCAACCTAGAATTCTCTATTCAGCAAAACTAAGCTTCTTCTACGAGGGAGAAATAAAGACATTTCAAGACAAGCAATCACTGATGGAATTTGCGAAGACCAGACCTGCCCTACAGGAAATGCTCAGACATGCATTATACGCTGACCAGCATGATAGACACTCACTGAAGTAAAATAACTCAAGAGTTAAAGTCCAAAACCTGGATTCCACAAAGGCTTGAGAGATAAAACAAAACAATGAGAATTTATCGAACAATATGAATAGAAACCTATGCCAAGTATCAATTCTCTCAATAAATGTGAATGGCTTGAATTATCCTCTAAATAGACATGGATTGGCAGAGTGGATAAAAATTCATAAGCCAATTATCTGCTGTATACAGGAAATGCATCTAACAAAGATGCTTTCAGACTCAAGATCAAGGAATGGAAAACAAATTTCCAGGGAAATGGAAGCCAAAAGAAAGCAGGAGTAGCTATACTTATTTCAGGTAACATAAGCTTTAAAATAGCAAAAGTAAGGAAGGACAAACATGGTCACTATATAATGGTGAAAGGAAAAATCCAACAAGAAGACTTAAAAATTCTTAACATTTATGCACCCAACTCAGGAGCACCCAGATACATAAAGCAAATCTTGTTTGATGTAAATAGTATGATAAACAGTAATGCCATAGTAGCCAGGGATTTCAGCACCCCACTGACTGAACAGGGCAGATCTTCCAAACAGAAAATAAGCAAAGAAATAATGGACTTAAACAGAGTTCTAGAACAAAAGGGTCTAACTGAAATCAATAGAAAATTCCACCAAATAAAGCCAAATATACATCCTTCTCATCAGCCCATGGAACTTTCTCCAAAATTGATCACATCCTAGGCTACAAAACAGACCTCAACAAATTAAAAAAAAAATAGAAATTATACCATGTATCTTCTCAGATCACAATGGTATAAAATTAGAGTTTAATTCCAACAGAAACACTCACCGCTTCACAGAGTCATGGAAATTAAACAATCTATTGCTGAATGACTTTTGGGTCAAGGAGGAGATACAGGCAGAAATCAAAAGATTGCTCAAACTAAATGATAACAGGGACACAAGTTATCAAAATCTGTGGAATATAGCAAAAACATTCCTGAGAGGAAAACTAATAATATTAAATGTTCACATCCAAAAAACAGAAAACTCAAAAATCAACAAACTAATAAATCATCTCAAGGAATTAGAAAAGTAAAAGCAAATTAATTCTAAACCTAGTAGAAGAAAAGAAATAGCTAAGATGAGAGCAGAACTAAATGAAATTGAGAACAAAAGAACTATACAGAAGATCAATAAAACCAAAAACAGGTTTTTCAAAAAGATAAACAAAATTGACAGCTCTCTTGCTAGATTGACAAGAACAAGAAGGGAAAGGACTCTAATAAACCCAGTTATAAATGAAATAGGAGAAGTCACCACAGACATATGGAAATATAAAACATTATCTTTGAATACTATAAAATCCTATATGCCCAAAAATTACATAGTGTGGAGGAAATGGAAAAATTCTTAAAAATATAGAAACTCCCTAAGTTCAACCAGGAGGAAATAGAATTCCTGAACAGACCAATATCAAGCACAGAAATTGGAGCAGCAATTAAAAATCTTCCAAAAAGGAAAAGTCCTGGACCAGATGGTTCACATCCAAATTTTACCAAACCTATAAAGAAGAATTCATACCTATACTGCAGAAATTATTCCACAACATTGAGAAAGATGGTATGCTCCTCAACTCATTTTATGAAGCCAATGTCACCTTGATACCAAAGCCAGGAAAGGACACAATGAAAAAAGAAAACTACAGACCAATATTCCTCATGAATATAGATGTAAAAACATCAACAAAATCTTAGCAAATTGAATCCAACAGCACATCAAAAAAATAATTCATCATGACCAGGTGGG
>CAUYSK010072742.1:0-10607 GCA_963575035.1 Avahi laniger
CTGTAGTCCCAGCTACTTGGGAGGCTGAGGCAGTAGGATCGCTTGAGCCCAGGAGTTTGAGGTTGCTGTGAGCGAGGCTGACGCCACGGCACTCGCCCCAGGCAAGAAAGTGAGACTCTGTCTCAAAAAAAAAAAAAAAAAAATATGCACGGACAGAAATAATGATCTCTAATGCCCAGACTTGATACTATGGTTCCTTGGGTTTACCTACACATAAGCACGTATGTTCCCCTGCATTTCACCTCCTCAGAAGTACATTCTGCTAGTTCTACACAAGTGCCAATACTAATTGAGAAAAATGTCCTATGAAAGGCAGTAAGTGTCACCCCTGTGACAGAAAGATTCCTGACAGCAAAACATATTATTCAGTTCATCTTGACCCAAATAGAAAGAAACGTAATAGCCGTAGGAAAACATAAGGAAAAGACAGCAAAAGTGATATTTATAATTTCATTCCAAAAACAAACACTTCTGAAATCTGTTCTGAGTTGTAAGTTTCTCTCCTCTGAGGCTCTTCTTACCCGAAATGGGGTGTTGATACGGCTTGTAAGAGTGTCTAGAATGTGGACGTTCTCATGCTGGTGCAATAGGATAAAACGAAGGAAGATCTCAAGTAGTGCTGGCTCGGAGATGCTACGCAGGAAAAGGTCCAGATATGCAGTTGTGGTCATGACCTCCTCCACAGTCACCTGGGACCAACAACAGAGTCAGCACAGGTGAGCATCCTTTCGATGCTGTAATACATGCCTCCCCAATGGCCCCCAGCCTCACCGCAGTGACCCCATCAAGGCAAGAACACACCTGCCAAGAAAACACACTTCAGAGCTTCACCTGAAGCCCATAACCTATTCGCAGTCCACAATGCCTCATGCTGCTTCCACCTTTTAGTTCAGTAAGGGAAAAGAAAAGGCATAAAGAAGCAATTCAAGTGTTCTGACAACTCTAACCATCAAATGCAGTTCAAACACCATAAAGATTTTAGTGTGCAATCAAAAATGAGGAAAAAAAAGATAATGGAAAGTATTTACACGGTTAGTAAAGGATTAATTAGAAAACTCAGTATAACTTGTTTCATTATTAGTCATTCAATAAACATTTATTGGGATATGCTATGTACAAGCAACTGGAAACATAAGACCATATTTTATGTCCAGGAAGATGGGCTGTAACAAGCAAAATGATAATATAATAAATGCAAAGGAGAGGTACAGACACAAAGTGTTACAGATGTTCAGATGTGTTTCTGGAGAGTTGCGAGTTAATTTTTTATAACTGAATAATGTACATAAAATGTTATTTATAAAGTACTCAAAGAGCTTACTGCTTACAAGGCAACTATGACTTTTTTATAATACAAATTAATATTTTCTATGTGGTGTGATTTTCCCATGCAGTAAAATGTCAATCTTTCAGTGAATAAGACTCTGAAGAGTCAAGTTTTTCAAAGAGCTGAGGACTTGATGCTTAAAGCATCAAAATTTTAATCTTAAACATTTTGATTGGGAATATTTTAAGAGTTAGTATATAATTCTTTGTCCTCCTAAAAGCAGAATATACCATCTCTTGATGAGTAGAGGTCATCCCAGGGTCATCAATTGCCCTACTCAAGCATACATACATGAATGCATATATAATCACACCTGAATGCATAAAAATTACCAGAGAAATAGTTCAAATTTTCAGATTCCAATACCACACCCTAGAAATCTTAAAAATCCCTTTGCCATGAGTAAAATGCACTTGGATCCTAAATGAAACAGATGGTGATATTTTTTGAGTGATTTTATCTTCTCTTTTCCATTTTTTCCATCTTTTCCTTACTCCTTTTAAAAGTGTTAGCTGTCACTTTATTGTACCATTATTGAGCCATTCCTTTTATACTGTATTCCTCTTACCTCTTTTAATTTTCTGTTTTCAAAATCCACAGATCATTTTGGAAACCACATGTCCAGTTCTGATACATAAGTGTACATAAGCTCCAAGTGGATGCATCTGTGCATAAAGACTTGGTGATATCTAGTTTGGCTACATAAATTACTTTTTGGAAGTTCTTGGTGCTCAGCTACATTCTAGATAGATGAGTCCAGGCGGATAAGATATTACCAAATCAATTTGTCTGTTTTCTTTTTTCTAAAGCAAGACATGCTAATACAGTCTAGTCGAAACCACTCTCTCAGAATCTACTGGGAAGTCGCTCAGCAGTGCCCTGATCCTTTTAATTCTTCTGGATCCTCTACATGTGTCCTGAAGTCCCCAGACGGTAGGCACATTTTTTACAAAGCTCTCTAAAATAACTGATGTCATCAAGTATAGCTAAGGGGGAAATGATTCACAATGACCCCAAGCACATAGCTCCATTAGCTCACATCCGCTCTACTGCTGCAACCTTGGGGTCCTGTAGCAGAAACTCAATCCAAAATGATTTAGGCAAAAGTCTAATTCCCTAATAATCTTGGTCAGTAGAAAAAAGTAGTATAGCAATTCCAAATGAGCCATATGTGTAGTTTCTGTAATACCACATTTTCAACTTACCTATTGAGCACTGCTGAACTGGCATGTCACAGAGAATTCCAGCCTTTGCACCAATAATGCAGCATCAGCTTTTCCCCCCTCAAGTTACACATGACCTTAATAAGCTCAAAAGCACAGCAAAAAACTCCTTAGAATATAAGTCTTAGTCTTTGGGGGCTAATATGAAAGAAGGGCATTAGCACCTATTGTTTACTACTCTAAGGCTGGATAAATGAAAAGATTTTATTTCTTTTTAGAAATCAAAGCTGTCATTTATAAGCTAAGAGGATTTAAGAAAGCACTTGGAGGGGCAGCATTTACATAACATGCTATAAATATTAAAAACTCAATTCCATTAAGCATCAAGTTGCAAATTCGTTATAAATCGAGGTCATATTCACCTTAAACTAATACCCAAACCAGGAAAATCTGGTTCCCTTTTCTTCCCATTTTTTCCCTCCACCATATCCTCAGAGCCTTTAGAAGCCTTTTATCCCAGAAAATCTTTTCCTGCCCCATTACCTTACTTTCAGAAACTTCCTCTAATCCCCCCAAACAGGCAACCTTCTTAATGAGAATGAGATCAGAGCCTAAGTGTGATCACTTGAAAGCTAACAATAAACCACCAGAGGAAAGATGCTCTGCTGTGCAGAATGTAAAACAAAATCTTCTGCTAATGCCCCAAAGCAACAGCATTGGCAAGATAGGAAAGTAGCATCCTTTTCATGTTCCAATTATGAAGGACGATTAGCTACTGACGTAGGTGAGATCTTTTGTCTTATAGATGACTATCCATATTTATTTACCTTGTCCTATAATTGCAGGTGGCTACAAATTTACATAGAAATACTAATAGAAATAGTAAACGAGCTTCTACTTTACTATCAATACACAATAATAAAGTTTAAGGATATTAAAGCTTAAAAATGTTATTTCATACTCAAGGTAGACCACAATGACTAAAATAACCTAAAGAAAACTCAGTTTCTACCAACAATTATCCTTGACAAGGTAAGGACAACCGTGACTATGAAGAATAGATCTGCACAGGCACTCTTACGTGCTTACTTTTGAGCCCAAGTTAGATGGAGCCCTGACTCAGGTACTTGATTTTACTGCTATCCAGGTCAGTTTAGTCGATTTTTTGAAGTAAGTCTTTCTTTGCCCACCTTCTTCACCTTCCTCTAGCCCTTGCCTGGGTCCTCTCATGCCAATCACCTTCACGAATCCTTTAAATTGGTGTTTTTGAAACTATAGCTTGAGACCCAAGAGTGGGTAGTGAATTCGATTTATTGGTTCATTAATGGTTTAGAGAAAATTCACATACAAAATATCAGAATACACCACATGTAGTAAGGGCAAGTACTGTTTTGTGAAACTTTTGTATATATACTTTATTTAAAAATATATAATGTAATATACATATGTGATTTGCTTGCACATTCAGTAAATAAATACATGCAAATGCATAAAATACATTTCTGACCATGAGCTGCAGTCAAAAACATCTGAAAAACACTACAGGAGCACAATTCACAATCATCCATGCCATCCTTTCACTCAGCAGTTCTCGTCACCAGTTCCCTGTCCTCCAGGCTGTAACTCAGCATGGTCTGGCCTGGAACAAGTACACAAATAGTTGAGATCAGTTTTCTGAACAGGATGGCACACGAATCTACAGTCAATCTATTCCTTTTTATCTTAGCCTAAGAGCTTCAAAAGTGTGAGATTTTGTTAAATTAGAATTTCAAGCTTCTCAGAAATGGACAAAATGGCCAGTTTGTTTTCTTTTAAAAAATGGGTGGGTGGGAAGGGAGGAGGTGACACCATGTGTCACATTCCACTTCTATAAAGTCAAAACTCTATTTAAAATAAAAAAAAAAAAAGATTAAGACCAGAACCAAGCCCAGCCATCATGCCCACAATTGCAGCAGCACACTAACTTAATGTGTAGCGTAGGAGTGAAATTGAGCATATAGACATCCTGACCTTTCTGTAATCAGCTCTAGTTGGGCAATTCCATTTGCATCTAAATTAGCACCAGAATCCTCCCTATAATGGCAGGTTTATGTGTGTCCTGAAAAATAAATTTCCCACCTGCTAATTGTTTCTTTGTGATCTACTCACATTGGAGCAAACAGATGGATCCTACCTTCTGTCGCTCAGGCAGGTGGCAGGCAGGGGTCAAGTGCCTGTGGCACCGTCTCAGAGTTAGGAACCACCCATCCTTGGCTTGTCCTCTGAAACCAGAGAAGAACAGTAGCCAAGTGCCAGTTCATCTGGGTCGCTTGTGAGGCCCCAGCCCCAGTGGCTCCAAACAGAGTGAGGAACACACCAACTGAAAGCAGCAGAGGGGAAAGGAAAGATGGGGCTGGAGCACATGAAACAGGAATGAAAGGGTCTCTACAGGGCACACAGCTACAATCCTGCCCACAGCTGTCGGACAGAGACAAGCCAATGGACAAGCAGGAGGCACGTCCACTGCCGGGGGCAGCAGCTGGATGGGGTCTTCACAGCCATCTTCTTTCTCCAAGGACACAAGCACCAAGAAGAATATTCAAGTACAGAAGGGAAGACAGACACCCTGGTTCTCAGCGAGCGCTCTACTGTTTCAGCCAAAAATTCAGGACAGAAAACGCTCAATTATTCAAGATCTGAAAATAGTCTGCAGCTGATGATTCTGGCTCCCTCCCTCCGGCTCCCCTCGTGCCTCCCTTCTGCTCCTCGACCTCCAGGCCGCATGCTGCACTGATAGCACTGCCAGGGGCAGGCTGGGAGGTGAGTGGAGGTGACGTCCAGAGTCAGCAAGCTTGCCTAGTTATTTCTAAAATATTTGAGGAAGAAGGAAATGAACGTGATGGCTACAATGAGGACTTCAACATATCTGGAAGAAAATATGCTAAAAATAAAAGCTGGTCTCTGCCCTTTTTTATCAGCATTTCTTCAAAGGATCTGTAATACATTAAATACATCAGTATCATAAACATATACCCTCTGGGAAAAAAGGAAAGCAGTGAGCAAATGGCTTTTCAGGATCCTCCCAGACTCTGAATGCTGAAACACCTCTTTCTCCCCAGAGTTAGGCGGGGCTGCGGAGAGCCAGGGGAGAACCAGGCGCCAGAAACAAACCTGGGAGGCAGTGCCACTCGTGCCACAGGACAAGGGCGTTGCCTTCATGGCCATGTAGCTTCCTTGCTGAGCAATGCTCCCTTGAGGCATGCTCTCAATGCACCCAATTGGCCCAAATTTGAGGTATGTTAATAAATGCTGTTCTTACTGCCTATACCTCCCCCGAAGTACAACTCTATTATCTGGGCTTTGGTTGATGCTTTTTCCCTGTTTCCCATTTTGTTCTCAGTGTGTCGATTACCTTGTCCTGAATCTTGTCAACTGTTATGGATGCTGCACCTTTGGGGTTTCTAACTGTTCCTGTACTTCCTGCACTGGCAACATATCAGGAATGGTCCTATTCAACACACATTTGTTAAGCTCATGTGAAAGCTTTGCACTAGGTCTTGGGGAGAGAAAGATGAACAAAACCCAGTGCTTTCCTGTTGTAAGCAAGAAGCCAAAAGCATTAGGAAATTCTAATTAAATCTATACCAGGAGTTAGAGAGTAATGTGAGCCTTGCAGATAATACGTTTACCAGCATTCAGCAGAAAATGAGGTTTTGAGGAAAAGAGCAGGAGATAATGAAGAGTGGTTTTTAGAAAGAGCACAAGCTTTGGAACTGGACAAACTGGAGTTCAAATGCTAGTATTTATTGCCTGTATGGCCTTGATTGTGTTAGGTAATCTCTCTGAGCCTGTTCCCTCCTCTGTAAAATGGGGATAATCCACTATCTCTGAAAGTATTGAGAGGATTAAAGACATCGTGCATAAATCTCAACACACAGAAGGGACTCAGTAAAGGATGGCTATTATTTTCTGATTTGGGTCATCAATTTAAAATAAGCCAAACTGAGGCAAAAAAGAACCAGGAAGTGAGTGGGGGTTGGTCAAAAAAAATGTACCTGCCTGTGTTAGTGGTAAAAAAAAGAAAGAAAAGAAAAAGAAAAAAATGCCTGTCTATATATTTTGGGGCTTGGAAGCAAGAAAAGAACAACAGCCCTTACAGAAAATGAGCATCTCTTCTATTTCCACACCCAACCCCTGTGCCAATTCCCCCCAGGCATTTTGCAGAATCTGGAGATACTGAGGTGGCCACAAGGGATGGGCTAGGACAGCTCCAAAAAGTGTGTCCTAGGAGGGGCTGGACTTAAAGAGGGGGCACTAGAACTCTCTAAAACATTTTTATTTCTGTATTGCCAATGTTAGCCAGTTTAAACCCATTCTAACCCCACAGGACCAGTTGGCCCATATTTGAGAATAGAAATAAAGATGTCATTGCCAATAGAAATGGCCCTATGTCCAATGGGCCTATGCTACAACTAGGGTTGGCCAAGTTGAAGTGTCACTGTCCTCATAACAGCAAAAATTTTTTTCTCTTGCCTATCAAAAACCTCTCTTCTTGGAGGATTCAGCAAATGGCTATCTCTAAAAGCATCCTCTTCCATACTATGCGTGCATAATTTGTATCCTACAACTTCATTATGATTATCAGAGTATAATTAATATATGAGCCATTATATTTGAACCTCATCCAATAGATTTTAGATATTGAAATACCCCCAATATCACATTAAAAATGGATTTCATAGCATGGCTCTGAGGTCAGAATTAACAAGGAAATTTGGGGGCATTTTAGCTCAGAAGCAAAGATCTGAAGAGTATTTCAAAGATCACTTGATTCATCCCTTTCCTGTTTAATAATTGCTCCAGAAAGAATCTTCCTTTCTGTTCAAACTTCTTGACTGAAATTGAAATAATAATAAAATCAACATCATTGACCAGTTTGTCAGCACCTGTTATGTAATTAAGGACTATTCTAAGCATATGGTTTCAGTGCTTTGAATCCATACTATCTTACGAGAATTGACTCAGATGACCTAAGCAGAAAAGATACTTATTGAAAGGGTATGTCACAAAAACATCAGAAGGCTGGAGAAACAGGCTTAGAAAGGAAAGAAGGTCTGGTGCTAGGTAGCCAAAACACTAATACACACTATGCCCTCCTTCCAAACTCAGACAGAGATTACAAAGCTTCCTTTGTCAAAACAGAGCAAAGCTTGCAATCTTCTGAATCAGAAGAAAGCATTCCTCGTTATAAAGCTGATTGCACTGGCTGTAATTTAAATTGTATGTTACCCTGCCCTCATTTTAAGAAGTGGTAAAAGAAGAATGCTACTCCCCAAACTCAACTTTCTTTCCTATTCTGGAATTCTTATTAAACCCCTCAGCTTCCCCTTTTCCAGGCTAAGTCAATTCCCTTTCTCGGTTTTTTAAATGCATTTATCCACCCTTTAAGATTACAAACTTATTGCAAAAATGACGATGTCTGACTTGCAGTGCGAATTGTCAACGGACTCAGTATACCATCAAGTACTCAAAGAGTAATCAATAAATGTGTCAGGATGGAAATAAGCAGCACTGTTACTTACAAAAACACTGGGTTTTCATAGCCCATGTTGGGGATGCCTTCCTTAGCAGGGTAGTTAGATTAATTTTACAATACTTGAATAGCAGGGGAAATTTTCCTTTATAGCAAATAACATTTCATTGAAAATAGAGCCTAACTCACGTCATGCTTTTGAATTACAGCAATGTAGAAAGGCAATCCTCTGGCAAAAAAAAAAGAAGATGAAGAAATGCTTCCTCAGGCTCCCCTCTATTTCTCTTCCTGATTAATAAGACAGTTCTACTGGATTCTGGTGAAACTGACTTTAAACCTAAGAGCAGAGGAGAAATGGTTCATGGGCCAGGGTCCCAACTAGCAGCTTCTATGGAGTGAAGTGTCTGAGAATTACAAGAAGGTGGCATCTAATGCTTGCCACCTCCCCCACCACCGCCAACTCAATCTGCCTGCTGGGTTAAACATATCATTTGACTCCACCAGCATAGCCAACATGTCACTGTATTCTAATATAGTGATAAAGGTGCTAACCACTTTCTTTTGATACATTTGTTTACTGCACATTCATTGAGTGCTTTGTATGTGTACAATCTATTAGCAGCTGAGGATACATAAAAGAGTATAAGAAACATCTGTCCCTCAAGGAACTTACAGCAGTTGGCTGATAAAGCTCACCTGATGAGACAAGTGCTAAGCTGTGTGGTCCGTGTGAGAGTTCAGTGGCAGTTTAGGTCTGAGAGAAATCAGAGTGTGCTTAAGTGAGAGGCTTTTACTCAACGTGGGGCTTATATTAGGACTTAACAGATGAATACGCTTGGGATGAACAGACAAGAAGAGGAAAGGATAATCCAACAGTAACACAGGAACAAGAATGGACTGTACAGAGGACGATGGGGACACTGACTGGACTTCAGATTTGCATGAGAACATTAGGAGGGGAAGGAAGGTTAACAGCCAAGCATGGACCAGATGGGAGGTTTTCAAAACCAGGTGAAGGAGTCTGGATTATCTTCTGCAGGTAGTAGGGCCTGTTATAGGTTCTTGGCTATGGGAGTGACATTTAAACTACCCTCATTTGTTTTTAAATATCAATTACTACTTCCAAAGTAGTTCTAGTTCTAAGTTCTAGTTTACTAGAACTTAGAAAGGTTGGATTTTTGTAGACGTGGTAGAGAAAAGCGAAGTCTACAATCCTCATATGTCCTCCCACATGCAGGATCTCCTGGCAGCGCACTTCTGGGCTCCCTCTGCCTCCCTCTGTAACTCTTCCCCAAGAGAAGGAATAATTTGCCATTTTGATGAGCCTGGGATTGAGTCTGTGCCTTTCTCTCTCTTTTCTCCTGGGAGCTAGGCTTCTAGCAGAAAGTAAACATTCTTCTCTGTTTCCCATACCAAAAATTCTGTGGTGTGTCTGAATGAGTATCTAATTCTGGGGTTAAATATTAGGAAATCTTGCCCATAGGTATAGACCCTTTTTTCTAGCATCAGTTTCACTGGTAATAAAGGTGCTGCTTTGGTCTTCCATCGGCCTCATTTTTCATATTTCTCAACTCGTCAGAACTTAGATGGGGAAGGTAGCCCTTTATACCTCAATTAAATTATATTGACTTTTCTGAAACTGTATTACAGGTCTCTCAGCTATGCAAATTCAGTTTACACTGATTCACATAAATGTTTTATACTCCAGGCCGAGTGCTTCAATAAAATGGGACTATACTCCAGACACTGCCAACTTATAGCAAATGACAAAGATGGCATCAAGACAAATTTACAGCAACACTTAGGCAATCCTAACAGGGAACCCTGTAAAGCTGCAGTCCCCAACTCCCAGGCCTCGGACCGGTACCACTCCGTGCCTTGTTAAGAACTAGGCTACACAGCAGGAGATGAGCAGCAGATGAGTGAGTGAAGTTTCATCTGATTAAAGGCTCCCATCGCTCACCATCTCCCCACCCCCAGTCAGTGGAAAAACCATATTCCATGTAACTGGTCCCTGGTGCCAAAAAGGTGGGGGACTCCTGTTGTACAACAATTCCAAATTTATGGCTGTTGTATTAGTTGGGACCCCACCACTCTCTAATCACCCTTTCTGGAATCTCTTCTCAGCTTTCCAGTGGTCCAACCTTTTCTGCATGTCTAAAAAACCCACAACAACTTCTTGGAATTATCTAGTTAGCTGGGCCTCAACATAGATTTGTCTGCCAAAACCATTTTAGGCTCTGAGCTTTTCACCTCTCACACTTTCCACCTCTCACAAAAATGCACACTTCTCATTTCTCACAATAATCAACTCAAACAAAAACACTGATACAGGACCTGCACTTTCCGTCCCTCACAAAAATCAACTCCAACAAATGATTCTTCAAATAATGGTGAAAAGTGCAACCGTTCCTACAATAATGGTGAAATAATTCTTTTTTTTTTTTTTGAGACAGAGTCTCACTGTGTTGCCCGGGCTAGAGTGCCATGGCGTCATCTTAGCTCACAGCAACCTCAAACTCCTGGGCTCACGTGATCCTCCTGCCTCAGCCTCCGGAGTAGCTGGGACTACAGGCATGCACCACCATGCCCGGCTAATTTTTTT
>CAUYSK010072744.1:0-10447 GCA_963575035.1 Avahi laniger
AGACCTGTTTATGTGTCACCTTACATAGCAAAAAGGATTTTGCAGATGTGGTTAAGGTAAAGACCTTGAGACAGAGAGATTATTCTGGATTATTCCAGTGGGTTCAATGCAATCATGACGGCCCTTTACCAGTGAAAGAGGCAGGCAGGAGGGTCAGAGATGTGATGACAGAAGCAGAGGTCAGAGTGGTGTCATTGCTGGCTGGGCCACAAATCGAGGAATGTGGGCATTCTAGAGGAAGATAGATTCTTTCCTAGAGACTCTAGAAGGAACACAGCCCTGCCGACACCTTGGATTTAGCTCTGTGACACCCATTTTGGAATTTTGACCTGCAGAACTGTAAAATAAGAAATCTGTGCTGTTTAAAGCCACAGGATTTGTGTGATCGTTTGTTAAAGAAGCCATGGGGATCAAATACAACTCCTAAAGACATGTGGGAAACTGCAGCACTGTGCTTGGGCCAGATTGCGCTCAGAGGGAGCCGTGTAAGCTGGGGAGGCCGGGACTCACAGAGGGCTGCTGGGTTGGTGGCAGAGTGAGGGACCATACAGTGGTGTGTGGCCTTGCTGCATATTGTACTTCTCTAAGACGGACCAGTCCTCCTGGTCCAAATGAGCCTGGGTGATGTGTTATGTAATGCTGGGCCAGGAGAGGGCAGAGGAACTTCAAGAAGGGCTATTGGCTTTCATGCACTGGATGTTACCCAAAACTGTGCACCCCTTGGCAGGAAGCTTGGACCTTCAACTGCCCTTAGAAATGCTGCTCTTTTCTCTGCTATGTGCCCTTCTGTATCCTTTGGAGAAGTTAACCCTGAATGATTCACCCAAGCACTGGCTATGTCTGCCATTTAATACACATATTGTTCAATACGCTGATAGTGTGGTGGGGAGATGGCTTACTCTAGTGGTTGGTAATTAGAAGTCTTAGATTTGTTTGCTGCAGCCTTAAGGAGGAGAGGCTTCAGGATGCAAATTTCACCCAGTTTAAGTGAAGACTTCTTTAATGGTCTGTCTATCCATTCTGCTACTCCCATGTAGTAAAACCCCTTTGTAGATGGACAACACAACAAATTAATGCATTCTAAATTTAAGCCAATCACCGTGGTGTAAATATTCCAACGATGGTCAATTTCAAGTTGTCAGTGTGATGTTGATGAATGCACAGTTGGGAACAGATGTGTCTGGTCGGCTCTCACGTGCTGACACAAGCTGGTTGTAGCACACCACTGCTTGTCTCTGCCTTTCACCTCTGCTTTCTAACTGGGAGAAGGGACACCCTGCAGACACATGGTTGGAATGCTCAAAGTGGAATAATAGCAAACAGTCTCTAAGCACTTGTGCTGGGTCAGGCACTGTCCTAAGGGCTTTACATTTAAGAAATTTAGTCCTGGCAACAAACCTCTGCAGTAGGTAGAAATGAGGAAAACTGAGGCATGGGTGAAATAACCAGTTCAAGGTCACAAAGCTAATATTAGGAGAGCTGGGATAAAGACAAGCTTAAATGGTTTTTCCCTGTGTCCATGATCTTAAAAACTACACTAAAGTATTTCTCTAAAATTGCGCAATCTAACACAGTCACCACTATCCACACTGGTGATTTAGGTATACATTAATTGAAATTAAATAAAACTTAACATTCAGTTCTTCAATCACACTCAAGTCTTCAATCGCCATGTGTTGCTAGTGGCAATTGCAGTGGACACTACAGATATAATACATTTCCATCATCACAGAAAGTTCTGTTAGGCATTGTTCCTCTAAAAAAGATTATCAGAACGAAAGAAGCCACACCTATTTGCTTGGAAACGCAGAGTGTTTAATGGGTTTCGCTGACTGTTGTTACGTAAAAACTCCAAATACACAGTTCTGCGTCTCTTTTGCTCTGAGATAAGCAACTTCATTCATCTGTTCATTCATTCATTCACTTATTCGACACACATTTACTGAGCACCTAGCATGTTCCAGACCTGGGCTAGGTTCTCGGGATAAAATGATGAACATAGGAACACAATAGCCCCCGCGCTCCAAGAGCTCACAATCTGATATGGAGGAGGCGGTGTTCTTGGGTGGTGCTCTGAGGAGGAACAGATGTGGGGGGGGGAGAAAGGAAAGAGAAAGAGTTTCATTTTGGACATGAGCCTGCAAACATCTGAGCCTATAAACATCTGAGAGTACGTGAAGGGCTGGAGTTCAAGTGCAAGTTCAGGGAAGACAGACTTAAAAATCAGCAGCCTCAAGGTGGTCATTAAACAAAAAGCCTGCCTGAGCTCATGCAGAGGGTGTGTGCAGAGTGCGGAAAGAACGAACCAAGGACAAAACCAACTGCAGAAAATGCCAACATACCAGGGGAAGGTAGAGAATCAAGGCCAGTGAAGCAGCCTGAGAAACCACCTCAGAGCATGATCACAAGGAAGTGAGGTCACCAAAATCAAGGGCCAGGAGTGTTGATTGAAGCAGAGAGGCCAAAAAATGTAAGGACTAATAAGTACCCACTAGAGCTGATCTTGGTAAGAGCCATTTTAGTGGAGAAGCGGGAGTGGGAGCCAGTCTGCAGGGGAACCAAGAAGAAATGGAAGGTGAAACAAGGCAGATAACAACTATACAACTAAAAAAAGTATTCAGCTTTGAAGATTATGATCCAAGAGTCCCCACCATTTTTATTGATTGCATTTAAGAAGGCAGTGGGTGGAGAAATGTCAAGAATCTGGGATGAAGAAGCAATAATGGATGAAGCAAAGTCTGGGGCCACGGCAGGGGCAGGGGCCCAGAGCCCAGGTGGAGAGTCAGCTGTGGAGGAGGAGAGGAACTCACAGCCCACTGGTCTGAGAGGGAAGGAGGGAAAGAGGAGCATAGACACAGAGCACAGTCTGATGAAGATCAATTTTGGGAGATGAGATGGGAAAAATGACCATGCATATGGGGAAATGACTAGTGGCTTAGCAGACTACAATGACAAAGAAGGGAAGAAGGTTTTCCTGGGAGGTTTTATATGAGGGTGGAAGAGTGATAATTTGAATGTGCCAGCTAGGTCCCTGAGAGAATGTCAGTGCTGTCCCTAAGCCTGTGGTATGGGAGCTTGAAAGAACTGTCAGTCTTCCTGTAAAAACCTTCTAGGAAGCAGAGTGTCCCCAAAGAAGACCCACTGTCAGGTACATGTATTCTGTGAAAAGGTGGCCCATTTGCAGAGTTTTCAGCCACTGGACAGGGTTCCGAGGGAGACATTGGTCATCCTAGGGACGAAAGGGTGAAGATGAAGTGGCTACGGTTTCAGACAGAGGTAACAAATATGGGACCTGCCGGGATCGCTTGACTTCAAGACACTAGGTAGAGCTCTACAGTCAGCGGTAACCCCAGGTCAGGTAGAAGTCTTGGTGACATCCCCAACTGAACGACTTTGTTCCTGGCTCTCTCAAACATTGGTGAGAAATGTGGGGTCTCAGGAGATAATAGGGCAACAGGCCAATGTTGGCACTGGTTGATTCCCAAGACCCTCACTTCCCAGATGGAAATCATGAAGCCTCCCAGGAGATGAGGATAAGTCATTTTCAGAGAGATCCCAACCCAGGCCCAGAGGAGTCTAGGTTACAGTGCTCCCTCTGAAGAGGAGAAGCCCCCAGGGCATGAACAAAGAAAGAAATGGAGCAAGGAGAAGGAGCGATGATTTAGCACTGAGACTGGAGCTTCACTGGGGACAATGATGAAGTGTGAGCTGGTAAAGACCACCCAGGCACATGTAACCAAATGAAGTCCCCAAGGGCCAATTTGGATGGACCCATGATCACCGGGTATGTGCTTTTCCAAGTTTCTCTCTCGGCTTCACCCTGAGAGTGAAGCTTTTCCATCCTACTAGGCAAATGGACAGATGAATAGAACCTAAATGGCCCAGACACAGCCCCGTCTTCATCACACCTGACCAACCTGAGGGAACCGGACACCTCCCATACTGGTGAGCCAGATCCGAATATTCCAGACCCTAGATGAGACCAGCAGCCCCAGAGACACCTGCACAGATGGGGGAGCCGCCACCTGAGACTCCAGGCATCTGCTACCCTCAGCTGAGATGGCACCCCCTCCATGATATCCCTGTGCACAGGCACACACCCCAGACACACGCCGGCCTCTGCACTCCCCTCCATATACTTCACCACTGCATTTAATTACGCTGTGCTTTATATGTTTGCTTAGTTTGCTTTCCCACCCAACTACATTTAAAGCTCCTTTATTGCGTGCTAGGGCCTAGCATCCGATAAATATTTGCAGGAGGAGTTGGGCTGGCCTGGGACAGAGTTAACTTGAAATGAATTCAGTTGAATTAAACCAAAATGACCCTGGGGAACACAGGGAAGAACATTCCCACAGCAACAAGGCTGAGCATTACCTCAACTTCCTCATCAAGGGTCCTCCCCCCTAAATATACCACATCCAGAATCTCTCCCCAGTTCCCCACCACCTTGCCCCTCCCCCACCAGGCAGGTCCTCATTGCTTCTTATGGAACAGAGCCGGAGCTGGCTCATTGCTGGGCTCGGCCATGACCTGCATGGGCTGGTTGTTCAGGGCAGCCTCGCGCATCTTGTGGTACATGAACTCGTTCTGGCGGAACATGCGCAGCTCCATCTCTGTCTGCACCCGCATGGCCTGTGGGACACAAGTACAACAGAAACATGTTGGTCTCTGACCTACCTTGGGGTAAAGGACACCCAGTCACCGAGATTCAAATCTATGCCTTCAGAAGGCACACACACAGCTCGCGTACTCAGACACACACACACTGGGGGCCTAATATCCTGGCAGTGGGCCAGTTTGCTAGGGAGAGAGAGTTGGACCCTTGGAGAGTAGCTGGAGGACTAGTTCTCACCAGAGAATGTTTGTTCTCAGGAACTGTCCACTGGGGACCTGGATTTGAACCCTGGCTCCAGCACTTACTGGTTGTGGGACCTCAGGGAAGTGACTTAACCGTTTCAGCTCTCAGTTTTCTCACCCATGAAATGGGTGAGATTTCTTTATACCTCACAGTGGGTTAGGAAGATGACAGCGTGTGGCACTCAGAAAGGCCCTAATTCTCTCATACAT
Organism: Avahi laniger; assembly: GCA_963575035.1. Taxonomy (NCBI): domain Eukaryota; kingdom Metazoa; phylum Chordata; class Mammalia; order Primates; family Indriidae; genus Avahi; species Avahi laniger. The sequence goes on from CAUYSK010072744.1 coordinate 5,071, forward strand.
CCATTCAAGAAATATTTGTCAAGGGCCAGGCATTGTTCAGGAGCTGAGGATACAGCAGTGAAGAAGATTGAGAAAGACTCTGCCTTTGACAAGCTCAGTACACCAGACATAAAGCTAGTTACCCCCACTCGTCTGCCCCTCACTTGGTCTTGCTGTCAGCTTTGAGAGACTGATATATTATACACATTTTAGGGATTTGGAAACTGGGGACCTGAGAAGTAAAAGGACATCGATATCTGCGGTCACGCAAGTCCTAAATGTCATCATTCTGCAATACATCTTATGACAGCAAAGTCTATCTGCTACACTGTCTGAGGACTGTCTTATCACTCTCAAATAAACCAGCCCTTCAAGCACAAAGGACACCAGCAGTGCCATTTGCTAGGTGCTGTTCTAAGAGTTTTTCACATACTAACTCATCACACTATCACCATAACCCTATCCTTTCCCCCCATTTTACAGATGAGAAGCCTGAGGCCCATACACTCAATATATGTCCAAAGTCACACAGCTAGGAAGCAGTGAAAATGGAACTCAGTCTTGGTGATCTAATTCCAGAGCCTGCGAACCCACGCTCCACTCTGTGTAGCCCAGAATACTCCCTAACTAGGTGGCTGCACACACAAACATACACACACACACACATGCACACCATTGTTTAGGTTTTCTCAGTCCAGGCTTGGGGCATCATGATACAACAGACTCAGGGTTCAAGTCTCAGCTTTGCCATTAACTCATTATATGACTATGGACTTATGACTCCCCTTCCCTGAGCCTCAGTGTCCTCATATGTGAAAAAAGGGGGAGTGGACTAAAGCATTTCTGAGTTCCCTGCTGGTCTAGCTGCAATCTATAGACTTTCCTGAAGAGAGTCCACCTGAACTCAGACTCTCATCTTCAGAGAGCTCAGATCTGGCAGGGAGCACCCAGCCCCAAGATGCTACTTGCCTCTAAGTCTTTGGTGATGGGGTGGGAGGGTCCGTGTGTCACCAGGAGAATGGCATAGGCTTTGCAGATCATCCCATGCCCCGCCTCAATGTTACCAGCATGCCAGTTGGTCAGCCCTGCCCGCATCACGGCCATGCCCAGTTGGGCATTGTTGGGGTGGTAGAGCTTCCTGTAGGGCATAGCAAACAATCACACAGAGCATCGTCCAGCCATCCTTACATCTATCTGCAAATAATCTGACAACTTATAAAGTGCCCTTGTTGGTTAAGTCCATCTGCTCCTCCCCACAGTCTGCGGCCCGCTGAAGAGGCACTGAGGCACAGAGACAAACACCCCACACGGTGAGGACGTGAGAGCTGGGACTCTGACTTGGGCCACTCAGCCAAGTCCTCAAGGGCAAAAGGGACCAGGATTGTCCCCTGAGCTTGAGCACGGGAAGCCGGGGCCTCTCAGGAGCACCTCAGCACTCTCCGGGGAAAGTCACAGGAAAGTCAAGGGGAAAAAATAATTTGGAGGTTCTTCTTGGGACAGCCTTCTGTTTTCACCTCCTTGGCATTCTCTTTGCAGGGTTTCCTTTTAGCATGTTGTATGGGGGTTTACCTGCATTTTGTGTACGAGTAACATTCCCTCAAAGAAACAAACCTTCTTGTGCCAACTTATTCATTTGGCCAGAAACACAAATTCACATGACAATGTGGTCACAGAAGGCAAGAGAGGATATTGGCTGAGGGAAGGCAAGGGAGTCGCATCTTACAATTCACAGGCAAGGATGACTGCTGCCTCTTTTTAAAGATAATAATAATAATGAAAGAAAACTCACAGAATTAATTTCCCATATTGATTATTGGGTGTTGCGGGTGGGGGCTTTCCAATCACTTAAAATCAGGTTGGACTTAGCCTTAAGAAAATCAAAAGCAGACGATGTCATCCAAGGGATAGATGTTCTCCAGGATTTGTGAAAGACCAGGGATGACAAATAGGTTTCAATTCAAGTACTGGCTCTCATTGTTTGGTCATTACTGCGTGGAGCACCATAATAAAAAGGCTCAGTCATAAAGAGAACCGTGATTGACTACTCATGTCTGCTGTGGGTGCAGGAAGAAGAGTTAGCAGCATGTGCACCATCTATCTGCCACTTCTGGAATAGGCACACTTCCAGGACACTGAGACCCCCGGTCGTCACCTACATGTAGCCATCCACCATCCTCCTGGCGTAGTCCGAGGCCTCTTCAAAGGCCTGCAGGTAGGAGAGGACCTCCGAAACAATGCTCAGTATTCGCAGCATGTAGAGGTTGGTGTCAGCAAACACTGGCTCCTGCTTCTGCAGACACTCCCGGCATAATTTTACAACCTAGAGTGAGACATAGTCCTGCCCATTACCATTGCACCAGAGCACATGCTTAATTCACATATGGGACCATTATCATGACGCTGGACACTCATTCTTTTAAGGTTGGGAAAATTGCTAACACACATGGGAAAGCACAGGTTTGTGATTCAAATAACAAAATGGTCCTATTTGGCTAAGTATAGGCATGGGGAGGGTAATGGTGGGAGATATGGCTGACACAGCAGAGCAAGGAGTTTTCAAGTCAGTAGGTAGCAGGGAGCTATGAAGGCTACACGCACACACACACACACACACGCACACGCACACACACACACACGCACACACACACACACGCACACACACACACACACACATACAGTCAGCCCTGAGTATCTGTGGGTTCCACATCTACAGACTCAACAAATAATGGATCAAAAATATTTGAAAAGAAATAAAAATAATAATAAATTTAAAATAATACAAATAGAAAAAACAATAGATTATATACAGTATTTACATTGCATTAGCTATTATAAGTAATACAGAGGTGATTTAAAGTATACAGGAGAATGTGTGTAAGTTATGTGTAAATATTTCACCATTTTATACAGAGGACTTGAGCATCCATAGATGTTGGTATCCTTGGGGGGTTCCTGGAACCAATACTCATTGATCCCGAGGGATGTATATACATGCATATACATGCACGTATATGCAAATACATATATGTGTATCTATATGTATGTTAATATATATAATCACAACAATGAAAGGAGATAGGTACTATTAATACTAATATTCTCATTTTACCAGATGAATCACAGGTAGGATAAGTACTTTGTCAAAATCCCACAGGTAGTGAGCAATAGGCCAGGGATTCTAACCAAACACTTGAACTCCATCCTAACCACCATTCCCATGATTCTCTACCCTGGCTGTGCTTTGGAATCATTTGGAAAGCTTTTTAAAACACTGATGTCCAGGCATTACCCCAGATCAATTGAAACCGAGTATCTGGGAGCGAGACATTGGATGCGTAGGTAGTATAGCCCCTGGGTTGGCCTTATGCTCAGTAAGCCTGGATAATCATGTCCTACTAGAAGGGTCCAAGGTGAGCGAGTGGAGAAGGAGGTTCCCAGGAAGTTGGGAGACCCACCAGGAGGGTGTTGCCTTGGCCCTGGTGAGGAATAAGATGGGCCCAACTCCAATCAGCTTGGAGTGAGGCTTTCCTGACTGACTTGTGTGTACACATAGTCTTAGGCTGCACCCAAAAAGTCGAATGGTCTCTAGATTTGAGTTGTTCTTTGTTCTCCTCTTCTGCCCTTGCTGCTCTCGTGGGAGAAATGCCATACGATTCTTTCCATTTAAAATGAGTGAAAACTAATTTTGCTCTGAGGATTTCCCAGAGCCCAGGAAGCAACTAGGTGGGGAGGTAGCAAAACGATGGCTGGCATTCAATTCATCCTGAAGACAATCCTCTAAAACCCTTGGGGACAGTGTCCAGCCCTACGCCTGGCCCTGCCAAGTTTGAACAGAAAAAACGAAGAAATGAAGAGGAGGAAAGAAGCCAGAGGAATGGAGCCAGTGGAGCCCTCCTGCTTGCTCCAGCTGCTAGCTCGTGCCCCTGACATAGATTTTCCATATTAAACATTAACAATTTGTTCACATGATTGTCTCCTCACTTGTCAGAACTCCTAGAAAGGAAGGAGCGTGTCCTGTGTTGGTCACTCCAGTAAGGCCTCAAAAATGTACAATAAATGAGTTAGTAAGACAGGAGGAAGAAGGGGAGGGAAAAGCAAACAGAAATGAACAGAAATTAATCTCCCACTTTGCCATGCCCTCCTGGCATCCAAACCTGGCTACACCCCCTAGTTGCTTAATGAGCTTGGAGAAAAAATACTAATTTGTGGTCCTGTATTCTGTTGTGGATTGGATGAATCACATCTTAGGGGGCGAGAACAGGAGTCAGTGTTTCCAACAAGCTGCACGGGTTAATTTAATGCAAATGCTTTGTGGGCCAATGTTTGGCAGTGGGTTTCGACTTTGGCTGCACATTGAAATCACTTGAGAGCTTTAAACATCTTGATGTCTGATTCCCACCCCCAGAGATTTTGGTGAAACTGTTTTGAGTGGCGGTCTGGGCATCAGGGTTTTTCAAACGTGAATCTAGAGTAGACACAGTTGAGAATCCCTGGTGCTTCAAGAGCCAACTTCAAATGCTCGGTCAGTTGGTAGAGACTGAAAACTGTGGCCGGCACATGCATTCAGTTATGGGAAAGCAGGCAACCCACTGCCATCTCCTGGCCTCCATCTCTGATGTGAGGCTCAGCTATCACAGATCCCCCAGGGACATGTGCCCAGCTGCCTTTGTTCCCCTCAGACCCAGTTTCAGTGGGTCGCACAGTCGCTGAGCACACAGCCCTAAGAGGTGCTGAAGGTTTAAGGGCAACAACAGTCATGACTTCAACCAAACGACATCTTCCAGAAAAACAACCTGCTTGGCAGCCTCCCTCACCCTATTTCCCTCCCTTACTAGAGAACCTTTCCACCATTGTCTCCTCTCATCCTCTATAAAAAGTGAATTCTTACCTCATGATACAAACCCTCAGAGCGAGCCTTGTCTATTTTTTCCAGTGTATCCTTGGAGAACTGTATCATCTCCTTCACCGCTTCCTGAGAGGGCTGGCAAAGGGAGAGACATTGAGCCAAGACACCTTCATGAGGCTGCCCACTCTACCTTTGAATAGCTGCCATCTTTGACATTCCGTGTCCTGCAAGACTAATGCCTTCCTCATTCTGAATGCCCCATTTCTGAAAATGCTACCCAAGGTCCCTGTAGCCTCTCCAGCTCCCTCATCACGCTTCTGACTCATGTTGTATATTCTACGAACCAAGTCCCAGAGCCTTGCTGCCAGCCGGTCATCCCCAGCCTGTGCTCATTCCTGGCTCTTTGGACCCCACAGCAGAACCTGACATTGATCCTGTTGTGTTTTCTCTGGCATTCTGGATTCTATCACCAAAAAATATTTGCCATTCTTCCTCTTTGCTTCAAGTCAACCCCATATTCCACAGCTGTGCCCTTGCACTTTTATCTTCAAT